>AWOL01S0028840.1:72931-142266 GCA_000715115.1 Nicotiana otophora | reverse complement strand
ACTGGAGCCATTCCTTAAGCAAAATAACCAAGATCACACCAAAAACCCAAACACGTTATGTGAAGGTCACTTGATAAGAGAGATCACTGAACATGGAGATGTCGAGATTCAAAAGGTTGATGGAAAGGAAAATGTTGCAGACCCTTTCACTAAAGCTCTTGGAGCAAAGGAGTTTGACAAGCACAAGTGGAAATTGGGAATGAAGTACAAGAGAGATTGACTCTAGTGCAAGTGGGAGATTGTTAGGGATATATTAGATATGCCCTAGATCCAATCATATTTGATGATTTGAACATATCTTTTGCGAATGTTATTTGATATAAATATATATGGCATTTGATATTTGTTTATCATAGTTATTATTAATTGTTTGATTAACTTAATAAGGTCCTTGATCAAATTTTAAAACTTGTCATCATGAGGGAGATCATGATAATGAGAGTAAAGTCTCGTACAATTTAATCTAAATTTTGTTCTTGATCGTAGGATTATTAATTTGGACATTAGTAATCGGTTAGATCAGTATTTATGTGATCATCTTTATGGGATAAAGATCGGTTGATCTCATTAACTAAATCACATAATAGATGATGCATATAGAGATATGATCATTGAACTGATTCATTGGATAATTCCTAATGGTTAGAAATACCATAAACTGTCAGTGGGATATTCTCTTGAAGAATGTGATGTAAGAGTTTCCTTTACCTAATATCATCATAGTAATTGACAAGTTATTTATTATGTTTTGATACTAGATACCTATGGACCTAGGGCGATAGTTGAAAGGATATTGGGTACGATTAAATACTTGTAGAAATAATGATTGATCAAGATGGAATCTCTCAACTCTTGGTAATGAGTTTAAGCTCCGTGTTGTCATAAATTATAACCGGCCAAATTAAGATCTTGGCCAGGGCGATTGAATAAAATAAGTAAAAAGTTTCTTAGGTCAGTCAATGTTCGATTATATTTGACATAAACACATAGTTGGTCGCCTATTATGATTTGACAGTTGAACCACATCCTAGGGTGACCCAGAGCTATAAGGACAGAAGGAATTAATATACTATTCTTCTACGTGTTCCTGAGAGTAAATTGTATACTCTATGCTATCCGATCGTTAAAGAGTGTTGCCAGACGCCACCCTTGATTAGTATATTGATGTATTCAATTTACTACTGGCTTAGTATTGAACCTATGAGGTCGCACACTAAAGAGTGTTCTGATCTTTGCTAACAGATTAATTACTTTATTATTTGATAATTAAATTAAAGAATTTAATTAGTCAAATATATTTAGTTATTAGTCTAAATGAAATATCATTATATTCTTTGCTAGCACAAATAATATAATTAATATTGTGGACAAGTTGAAGTTATCTATTTGAAATAGAAATTTAAATTATATCTCTTGGTTAAAATATTGATGTGATATATTGTCACGACCAAAAATCCTAACCTGTCGTGATGGTTCCTATCGTGGTACTAGGCAAGCGGACATTACGGAATAATCAAAACACTTTTAGTAGAAAAAAGAATTAAAGCATTTTAAATAACAAAGATTCTCATAAATAGGGATAGAAGCCCAAAACTCAATGAGGAATTCCCAACTATCAGGGTGTCACAGAGTACTTGAGCATCTATATATCACAAGTCTGGAAAACACGGTCTATAGTAGTCTGAGACTAAATACAATAAGCAAGAACATAGGGATGGAGAGACAAGGTTCGCGAAATACCGGTAGCTATCTCAGAATCTCCAGAAGATCAACTGAGCGAAGAAATCAACACTCACTGTGTCTGGGAACACCTGAATCTGCACACGAAGTGTAGGGTCTAGTATGAGTACAACCAACTCAGTAAGTAACAATACTAAATAAAGAACTAAAAGTAGTGACGAGCTTCACAGCTAAGCCTAATTACAATAATTTTGTCACAACCCGAAATTCCCACCGTCGGGACAGTGATGGCGCCTAACATTTCACTTGCTAGGCAAGCCAACGTTAGAATAATTTATCCTTTTTAACAATTTAAATTTAATTCATGAAGAAGAGCTGACGTAACTGCAATAATCCAAATATAAATGCAGAAGCTAAAACCATAAAAAAACATCTGCTACAAATCCCTGAACCCGGTGTGACAAGTGCACGAGCTTCTAGAGTAATATATACAAGGGTCTGAAATAAATACAAAGCTGTCTGAATGAAAATACACAGCTAAATAAAATAAAGATGGGGACTTCAGGAGTTGCGGGCGCTGAGCAACTATACCTCAAGTCTCTGCAAGCTATCCAATCTGAGCTCTCTAGTAGCCGCCGCTGGGACCATCTCCAAAATCTGTATAGTATGCAGAGTGTAGTATCAGTACAACCGACCCCATGTACTGGTAAGTGCCGAGCCTAACCTCGACGAAGTAGTGACGAGGCTAAGGCAGGTCATCTAATCTACAACCTGAACGCAGTATATAATAACGATAGATAATGGGAATACTGAACAGAATTAAACAACCACTTGAAAATAATAACCACAGTCTCAAGAATAAACCAATGTCATCTAGAATCACCAATCTTTAATAATTCATATACAAATACCAAAGAAAACCAATACAGCTCAAGAAATGGAAACATATAGGTTGTTACGGCGCGTAACCCGATCCTACCAGACAACACAAATTCCTCCCTTATTTCACCGTAACAATATCAACAACAGTAAATAATATATATATATATATGTTGCGGTGCGCAACCCGATCCCACCATATGTCAATATGAGTATCATAATTCACCCTTATTTCACCATGTCAATCCACCCTTATTCTACCTGTTGCGGTGTGCAACCCGATCCTACTGTATAGAACAAATCCACCCTTATTCCACCACATTAATCCACACTTATTACACCTGCTGCAGCATGCAGCCTGATCCCACCATATCAGCACCATGTACTCAATGCACACTCAAATCAACAGTTCATACCACAATAACCTTTACGACCAACAATTACCAAACTGAACCAAATGGAAATCTCGTACAATATAGAAACTCTACACGAGTATTACTACACAGCGAGACCAATCGAGTAATTGACAATTAGAAGGTGCAAGTAAGTCAATTTAAGCAAATAGCAGGGAATCATGAAACTATAGAAGAAATAACATCGTGAACATGAGAAGATATTGCATAACAAGTAGCAATTAAGCATGGAAAGCATTTAGAGCATATAACAGTTAAGACATGAAAGGAAATAATTAAGGAAAATCAGCAAATCAGGGAAAACAAATAATTCAGCGGCGTATAAGCACTCGTCACCTCGGATATACGCCGCTCACATTGGAATCACATAACACATAGTCTGAGGGTTCCTAATTCCCTCAATTCAAGATTAGACACAACACTTACCTCGCTCCAAAGACCACTCAAAGCTCAACCATAGCTTTGCCTTTCACACCAGCCTCCGAACCAATAATATCTAGCAAATTACCAACCAAATGATTCAAAATGAGCCTTAAGAATCACCCATAATTGCAGAAGCTTCAATTTAGGTTATTATTGAAAAGGTCAACAAAAGTCAACTCCAGGGCTCACTTGGTCCAAACCCAAAATTCGGACCAAAACCCGATTACACATTCACCGCCGAGCCCGATTACGTAATTTGTTTTGGAATCCGACCCCAAATTGAGGTCTAAATCCCAATTTCTCAAAAATCCCTAACTCTACCCAAACCCCCAAATTTCCACAATGAAAGCACTAGATTTTAGGCTGAAAACTTGTGAAACGTAATGAAAGATTGAAAACAAATAGGTTAGAATCACTTACCAATGATTTGGGGAAGAAAGAGTTTGGGAAAAATCGCCTCTGATGTTTTAGGTTTTGAAAATTTGAGAAATGAACCAAAAATCCCGTCTAAGTCATATTTGTTCAGCTGGAGATGTCGTATTTGCGACATGGGCTTCACAAATGCGAAGCCCGCAAATGCGAAAGGTGCCATAGGCATGCAGTTATCATAAATGCGAATAGGATAGGATCGCAAATGAGACCAAAACTTTGCAAATGCGACCAAAACATCGCAAATGCGAAGGTCCACCCCCCAGCCCACTGCTCACAAATGCGATGGTTTCTTCGTAAATTCGAGGCTCGCATTTGCGAGCCAGATCTCGCAAATGCGAAATCTGCAGGTCTGATGCACACCAGCTATGATTTCTAAGTGTAATTCACTCTGTAGCCTATTCGAAACTCACCCGAGCCCTCGGGGCTCCAAACCACCTATGTACACAAGTCTAAAAATATCATACCAACTTGCTCGCACAATCAAATCGCCCAAATAACACCTAGAACTACGAATCAAATACCAAATCAAATGAAATTTTCAAGAATACTTTGAAACTTCTATTTTCACAACCCGACATCCGAATCACGTCAAACCAACTCCGTTTTTCACCAAATTTCATAGACAAGTCATAAATATAATAATGGACCTGTACTGGGCTCCGGAACTAAAATTGTAATGACCCGGTTGATCGTTCTGAGAGTTATAGCCCTGTTCCCCCATTTCTACTTCGTTTTGTGTTCTTCAGCTATATTGTGATATGTCGGGTTAGTTGGTTCGGGTCCGGAGTGGTTTTGGAGTGAATTGAGACACTGAGTCTCTTTATTAGAAGCTTAAGTTAGAAAAGTCAATCGGATGTTGACTTATGTGCAAACGATCTAGGATTTGAATTTTGATGGTTCTGTTAGCTCCGTTAGGTGATTTTGGACTTAGGAGCGCGTTCGGAATGTGATTTGGAGGTTTGTGGTAGAATTAGGTTCGAATTGGCAAAAGTTAGAATTTTGACGATTTTGGCCGGCAGTGGAAATTTTGATATCGGGGTCGGACTGTATTTCTGAAAGTTGGAGTAGGTTTTTTGTGTCATTTCAGACTTGTGTGCAAAACTTGAGGTCATTCGGACGTGGTTTGGGAGGTTTTGGCGTCGTTTGTGGAATTCAGAAATTTCTAAGTTCATTAGGCTTGAATCTGTGTGTAATGCGTATTTTTTGTGTTGTTGAAGGTGATTTGAAGTTTTTACTAAGTTCGTATGATATTATGGGATGCGTTGGTATGTTTGGTTGAGGTCCCAAAGGCCTCGCATGAGTTTCGTGTGGTTAACGGATCATTTTTAGCCTTGGTGAGATAGCCGATCTGCTGCTATATTTTGGTTCTGGTTTCCTCTTACGCGTTCGCGAGAGGGGGCTCGCGTTCGCAAAAAGTGTTTCTGAGATGATAAATTTTTATTTTACGCGCTAGCGAAGGCGAGGACGCGAATGCGAAGGGTTGGGCAGTGTGTGCACGCTAACGCGTGAGTGGTGTCGCGTTCGCAAAGAGGAGTAAGGCTTTTGGGTACCACCCTAGGTCCTTGGTCTACGCATTCGCGAGGTGAGGGTCGCGTTCGCGAAGGTTTGAGCTGGTAAAGCATCGCGTTCGTGAAAAAGTTGTGGTGTTCACGAAGAGTAAAGCAGTGAGGCAGTCTGCATTGGTCTACGTGAACGCGAGAGGACAGTCGCATTCGCGAAGAAGGAATCTGGGCAAACAGTGTTAAATTCAAAAATCGAGGGTTTGAGCTCATTTTTCATATTTTGAGCTAGAGATCACGGATTTGGGCGATTTTTGAAGGGATTTTCGCGGAGTTGATTGGGGTAAGTGTTTCTCACTTGGTTTGGGTTAAAGTCCATGATTATATCTTGATTTTTATCATCTAAATTTTGATTTGGGGTGAACAATTGAGGAAAAAGTGGAAGAGTTCTTGAGATGGAATTTTGGGATTTTGAAGGGGATTTCGCTGTCGGATTTTGGTAAATTTGGTATGACTAGACTCGTGAGTGAATGGGCTTTCGGGTTTTGTGACTTTTGTCGGATTTAGAGACGTGGGCCCGAGTGCCAGGTTTGAGCCGATTTTGGATTTTGTCTATAATTTGGTATTTTTCTTGTGGAATTGATTCCTTTAGCCCATATTTATCATATTGTATTGCTTGTGGCTAGATTCGGGATGTTTGTAGGCCAATTTGAGAGGCAAAGGCATTGCGGAGTAGGATTTTGCTCGGATTGAGGTAAGTAACAGTCTTAAATATGGTTTTGAGGGTATAAAATCCCAAGAATTAGTATGATGTGAATATTTGGAGGTGACGCACATGCTAGGTGACAGGCGTGTGAGCGTGCACCATGAGGGATTGTGACTTGGTCCGTTCCGTGAGACTGTAAAGTCGAATAGCCATTATTATTACTTGTTTTTCCTTGTCTTTGAGCAATTGACTACCTTTCATGCTAGAAACCATGCTTAGGCCATATGAAATCACTATTGGGACCCGCAACCGTCGTATACTTGTTGAATTGACTGCTAATTGTTGTCTTGTACTCAGTCACAGTCTTATTATGTGTTATATCTCTGTTTTCTCTCCTTTCTTGTTGATACTTGTTGTATCCTCTATTTGGAATGATTATTATGATATTCTGTGAGCCCGAGGGGCTGGAGAGGTTAGTGACCGAGATAGGGCCTGAGTGTCGGGTTGAGAGCTATGTGAGATATATTGGATCGGGCTGCACGCCACAACAAGCCTTTGGGCCATATATAGGATCGGGCTGCATGCCACAGCAATATATGAATCGGGCTGCACGCTGCAGAAGTATTGGGTCGAGTTGCACGCCGCAACAATATATAGCGCTTGGGATGTAGGAGCCCCTCCGGAGTCTGTACACCCCCAGTGAGCGCGGGTACCTTTGATTATGAGTATTGAGGCTAAGAGCTAAGTGATTGAGCTGTTGAGATAGATGAGTGACAGTATCCCTATGAGGCAGTACTTGCTATTAATTGTTGTTGCACTTCTTTGCTAATTGTTGTTGTTGCGAAATTTTCTGGAGGGCTTATATTGTTGTACCTGAGTTCGAAATGTTTTGATTTAAAACACCGGATTGAAAGCATGCATATTTTCCTTGTTGAAATTACTGAAATGAACTGCATTTGTGTAGCTGGTCACTACTTCCCAGTTCCCTATTTAATTTTGTTACTTATTGAGTTGGAAGTACTCACGTTACTCCCGGAACCTTGTGTGCAGATTCAGGTGTGACTGGACGTGGAGTTCATTGAGTTCGTGCGCAGTTGAGCTTCCGAAGATTTACGAGTTAGCTGCCGGCCTTTGCAGACCTTGTGCTCCTTCCTTATTATCTTTCCTTCTATGTATTGATATCTAGACGCAGACTATTGTAGACATTGTCTTTTAGATTGAGAGTCTAGTTGCTCATGACTTAGTGACACTCCGATGTTGGGCTATTTTTCCGCACTTATGTTTTATTTGGGTTTTACCCCGTATTTATGAGAAACTCCAATTATTTTAAATGTCTTAATTCATTTCTTTTAAAGTTTGAAAGTGTTTTGGAAAGGTCGGCTTGCCTAGTACCACAATAGGCACCATCACGATGGGTTTGGTTTTGGGTCGTGATAAGTTAGTATCAGAGCCTAGGTTACATAGGTCTCACGAGTCATGAGCGGGTTTAGTAGAGTCTTGCAGATCGGTACGGAGACGTCTGTACTTATCTTTAAGAGGCTGCAGAACCCTTAGGAAACTCCACATTCTTGAATTCTTGTTGTGCGAATCGGTTGATTCTAGTAACTAAACATCTATTATTTCATTCTCTCACTGATAGTGAGGACTCGTACTACCAGTCATGAGGGCCAGTGACTAGTACCACCAGCCAGGGCTGCGAGAGGCTGAGGCCGTGGTAGGGGTAGAGGTGCAGTCCGTACAACAGCTAGTGCACTACCTGTAGATCCACCAGTTGCCTCAGGTCAGGACCAGATTCCAGTTGTTGATGCACCAGCTTAGGCACCACCTATGCCTATTGTGATTCCAGGCCATTAGGAGGCCTTAGCTCAGATTCTGACCGCGTGCACCACCCTTGCTTAGGCGGTCTCTGTTTCGGCCGCAACAGCCACTTCTAAGGCCGGGGGAGGTTCTCAGACTCCTGCTGCTCGCACACCAGAGCAGGGGGTACAGGCATTCCAGACACCGGGGGCACCACAGCCCAGCCGGTTGCAGCTGCTCAGGACTATGTGGTTCCTGCTATGCCTGAGGTTAAGCAGCGTAAATTGGAGAGGTTTGGGAGACTCTAGCCTCCATCTTTCAGTAGTGCAGAGGGAGGGGATGCATAGGGTTTCTTGGACAGGTTTCAGAGGATACTCTGTACAACAGGTATTCTGGAGACTAGTGGGGTCTCGTTCACTACCTTTCAGTTCTCTGGGGATGCATTCAGTTGGTGGTAGGCTTATGAGAGGCGTAGTCTGGTCGGTGCAACACCCCTTACTTGGTAGCAGTTCTCCGTTATCTTTCAGGAGAAGTTCGTGCCTCAGTCCTCCAGAGAGGAGCTGCGTAGATAGTTTGAGCAGCTTCGTCAGGGTGATATTTCTGTGACGCAGTATGAGATGCGATTCTCGGAGTTGGCTCATCATGCTATCTGGTTGGTTCCCAAAGACAAGGAGGGGATCAGGAGGTTTATAGATGACCTCACTTATCAGCTGCGATTGCTTATGACCAGAGAGAGAGTGTCTGGTGCTACTTTTGATGAGGTTGTCGACATTGCTCGACAGATTGAGATGGTTTGCGGTCTAGAGAGGGTTGAGAGGGAGGCCAAGAGGCCTCGTGGATAGGGTGGATTTAGTGATACTCCTTCTGGGGGTCAGGTTTAGCACGATAGAGGCCGTCCATTCAGACATGCTCATACGGCTCGCCCAGTTCACCGTGGTGCATCATCTGGCCATGGTTCTCACGGTTATCAGCAGGTCCGTTCATCTCTTGGTGCCTTCCAGTGCAGAGTTCTTCTTATGCTCCATCGGGCCCGGGTTCATCTATGCCGGGTCCTTCTACTAGTTATCCCGATGCTCGGGGCTCCCTTCTTTCACGACCCCAACCGATGGGCAGCGACGGGCACCAGGTACCTTACTCAACCGAGTACCAACATAACGTATCATTTCGTATCATACTATCATAGATAACAGAGCTGGAGAGGCTACCGTGAGATAAGTAGAATACAACATGAAATACCAATTTATACTTAAGACATACGGGCCTATAAGGCCAAAATGAGCACTATTACACCGAACATAGGCCGACAAATCCATACAATCATTCATATATATGACACTTGTCTACAAGCCTCAAATAGTACATAACATCATAAAGGTCAGGACAGAGCCCCGCCATACCAATCAACACATGTTCTAATCATACTGACCAAACAGCAACTCCAGAGCAAATGGAGCGCACCAACACCCTCCGCTAAGATGATAGCCTACTTGGAGGACTCCCATCCTGTCTAACGGGACCTGCATGCATGAAACACAGCATCCCCAGGCAAAAGGGATGTCAGTACAAATAATGTACTGAGTATGTAAGGAATGAAAATCAGTAAACAATAGACATGAGAGAAACATGGAGTAAAAGACTCGACATGTATGTCTTAATAGATCTGTGAAATATTTAATACTTGTAATGTCATGAATATGCATATAAATGTCATACCATCCATCGGTAAATGTGTTCATAACATCATCAAGCCTCTGAGGGCATCCCATCATATCATCTCGGCCACTATGGGAAAATATCAACGTATACCAGCTGATCAGGTAGTGGTATGTATATAACGTCGTAACCTTTCCCATATTCCATATATATATATATATATACATTCATATATACAAGTAAATAATGCCATCTGGTTATGGGTCAATGTTCATGTATAAATGAATGCAATGCATATGAAAAAAAAAATATGCATCGTGGTTAGTACGCAGCCTTTGGTTAGTACGCAGCCATCGTGGCCCAGTCAGCAGTAGTGGAGCTATTTTAGGCCCAGCCAGGGCAACAAGGTATCCTACCGGTAGGGTCGGCCTGGTGGGAGATATCAGTAGTAGCGGAGGCCCCATGCCCCAGGTGTGGGAAGATGCACTTTGGGGCCTTCTTCATGGACCAACCTATATTCTACAGGTATGGTAAGAGGGATCACATTCAGAGCGATTTTTGTTCATCCCACCAGAGCAAGAGTAGGGGTGCAGCACAGCCATCCAATTTTGCAGCTAGTACATCCGCATCACCTAATCCAATTCGAGGCACATTAGTACCCGCAGGGTATGGTGCATCTTGGAGTGGTGCGGAGAGTTTAAGAGGACCCAACCATTTCTATGCTATAGAGGGTCGCCAAAGTTCAGAGGCTTCTCTAGATTTCGTCACAGGTATATTGACTGTCCAATCTCATGGCATGTATGCTCTTATTGATCCCGGTTCCACTTTGTGCTTTGTCACTCCCTATGTTGCTATGGAATTTGGGATACAACCGGAACTGCTTCATGAGTCGTTCTCTGTGTCTACTCTGGTTGGTGAGTCTATTGTGGTCCCGAGGGTTTATAGGCATTGTGTTGTCGCGGTGCGTGATCAGGACACCCTGGCCGATCTCATTGAATTGCAGATGGTGGATTTTGGATTAATAATGGGGTTGGACTGGATTTACTCATGTTTTGCTAAGCTTGATTGCTGAACTAGAACCGTTAGATTTGAATTTCCAAATGATCCAGTTATTCAATGGAAAGGGGATGATGTGTTGCCGAAGGGTAGGTTTATTTATTACCTTAAGGCCACCAAGATGATCAACAAGTGGTGTATTTACCATTTTGTCCTGGTTTTGGACATTGATGTTGAGGCATCTACCCTTGAGTCTGTACCAGTTGTAAATGAATTTCCAGAGGTCTTTCCGGATGAACTCCCTGGGATTCCGCCAGATAAGGAGATTGATTTTGGGATTGATGTGATGCTAGGCACGCAACCTATATCTATTCCACCGTACAGAATGGCACTAACAGAGTTGAGGGAGCTAAAAGGAGAATTAAAGAATTTGTTAGAGAAGGGTTGCATCGGGCCGAGTGTGTTGCCTTGGGGCCGACCGGTCTTGTTTGCAAGGAAAAAGATGGGTCACCGAGAATGTGTATTAATTATCGGCATCTCAACAAGGTCACGATCAAGAATAACTACCCACTGCCTAGGATAGATGACTTATTTGATTAATTGCAGGGTGCTAAGTATTTCTCCAAGATTGATTGAGATCCGGTTATCATCAATTGAAGATCATGGAGCAGGATATTCCAAAACTAGCTTTCAAAACCTGGCATGGGCACTTTGAATTCCTGGTAATGTGTCACGACCCAAAACGATGGGCCACGATGGGGACCCGGTGTCTTACTCAACCGAGTACCAACGTAGCATATCTTTCTTTTCGTATTATCGTTGGTAACGGGGCCAACATGGCTAAAACTTGTAACGTATAAATATAAGTGGAAAAGCACTATATCAATGAACCATCTTTATTAATACATGAATGCATATGGGCCGTCAAGGCCTCTGACATGCTGTACAATATGAACCACTGTCTACAAAGCCTCTAAGAGTATTTGATATCAATTGGGACAGGGTACCGGCCTACCCATAAGTTTGGAGAAAAATTCTGACACGATGACTCATAGACTCGTCTTCACTCCGAATGACGTGGAGTCTTACCGATACTTAGCTGAATGCTAACCTCGTCTACTATAAGGGCTCATCAAACTGATTGTCTATACCTGTAGGTATGAATGAAGCGTCCCCAGGCAAAAAGGGACATCAGTACAAATAATGTACAGAGTATGTAAGGAATGAAAATAAGTAAATAATAGACATGAGAGAAACATGGAGTAAAAGATTCGACATATAAGTATGGANAGATGATAGAATAATAAGACACATGGGGAATCAAGAATATAGACACCCCTAGTATTTCTATTAATAGAGTCATTTATGAAAGTTGCGTATTTTGCTCGTTTCATTTGTATCATTTGGATCATGCCAAAAGGAAGGAAGGGATAGCCTTAACATACCTGAGTTAATTCTCTTGACAATCCTCTAACACATGTTAATAGCGACAAAACACAAAACAAGTCATATGAAAAGCTCGAAGCAATAACGTTGCTATGCAAAGATAATCTTGGCTGAAACTTTTCCTTAAGTGACTAGCAGTAACGTTTCTATACAAGGAAGTCTTGGTTGAAGCTCTTTTCTTGCTTATGTGACTTATGTTTGTAACATACAAACATTTACATTTGAATGCATATCAGAATGGGTTTGTGGCTTCTGTTTCTTAAGAATGGATATGACTCACGTTATATGTGTCTTTCCTTTATTAAATGGAAATGACTCACATTCTTAAGACTTGCCACATAACATAGTGACTTAAGAGTCACAATTCTTTGATTGGTTTGCTGCCACGTGGAGAATGTTTTGTCTTAACCACATTCTTTAATTAATCACCCAGAACTCCTTAATTAACTAGGTAATGTCCCATTACCAAATAATTAACCAATTACTCACATAATACGAATTATCTCAAATTACCTAAAATACTACTCACTTTTAACACATTTTATGCACCCTACTAGTATGGTCATGTGGTACCTTGTATGGTACTAGTCCATAAATACCGGGTATTTTAGCTCGGGTCGTATTTTATCCAAAATGTCAAACATCGACGAAATTCATTTTCTTCGATTTGCTTACCCCTCTCACCTTCACGAATTTACTCGTCACTTGTTTGATATAGCATAATGCTTATAATCTCAAAACAATCACATTCCCGAACTTACATCGATTAACTTACGATGAAACTTTAACGTACGAAAGTGCGGGATGTAATATCTCATTTCTGAGATTTCATCAATTTACTTATGGCGTACTTTTACGTATGAAAATATGGTGTGTAACATCATTTCCCCCTTTGGAACATTCGTCCTCGAATGTTGACTAATGTACTTATCATTCTCATAAACCATAGCTCTTGCGAATATTTTAGTACTCCTCTTGCCATCTAAGAAACTGTTCTGTGAATGAATCCCAAATGCCAAGGTATTCCCCCCTTTAGGCCTCTTTCTCAGACCATGACTCGTGGTTGGAATCATTCTAATCTTGTAACTATTGCTACCTTCTGTCATGTAGCATGTACAACTTTTTCCTTGTATGTGCGCCTATGAGACTCTTCTCTCATTTTTCCTCCAGTTTTTAGCAAATCTCTAGGCCTCATTTTGTAAGGATATATAGAGCTTGATAAGATGTCTCTCTGGGCATCTATAGGTATGCTGAAGTTCTTTGCTTGATATTTTGTTGAACTTACGAATATTGCTATATCTTATTTCATATACCCGGTTATCTATTCGTATGACTTTACTGCATCTAGGTAGGTCATACTATACCATAACTCTTACTTCGATTTATCGTTACTGAGGTTTGCTACCAAACTCTAGGTTACTTTCGTTGCTTATCCCATATGTATAAATCTAAGTCCTTTAATGCTTCCTCATTACTGTTCATCTTAAGAATGACGGCCTAATTGCATCTCATACTTTGTGACTTTTGTCCATCCATTGTTGATTCAACTCAATATTGATCTACAATATACCACCGATAACTTGAAACTTCTTACGCAATACCTTGCCACTAGGGCTTACGTTGCATCGAGGAATATTTAAAGTGATTTTCCTGATCCACTAGCAGTGATATTGTACTTCAATAACCGTATTTTATAGCATCCTAATGTGATTCACTTACGTGGGTATTTTAATCCCGTACAATTGATGAAATCCTCTTCAAATCATTACTCAATCGAAGGCCCAATCGTCATCCTTTATCTATCACAATTATACCCTCATTACACTATCAGGGCGGCATTCCATCTCTTCTAAATGCCATTAGTCTTAGACTTCTTTGAGTTCATTCATGCTATACTGAGTTTTCTATAACTTAGAGAAATCATCAGCTCTCTTGTTTTTATGGGCTTAATCCTGAGGACTTATCCATTCTCGTCACCTTCTCACTCGCCCTTTCTTATCCTTACTCTTGTCTTCCTAAAACCTTGTCGCTTTACCATACTTTAGCTTGCGACCTACACATATCTATTTATACTACTGACAACCTTCCTTTAACTTGCTTGCATCATAGGTTCCCTTATGTCATCCTGGACCATCAAGCGAGATATCACATCGTCTCTAACTCTTCTTTACTCTCTTAATTAGATCTCTCAATACTTAGAAACCATAGGTTAGAAGATATGCCACTGACGACGCTGCTACTATTCCTGGATACTGAATCCCAGCGCTTCTAACCTTCTATCTGTAGTATGGATTATTTGCAACCTTCTGCATTTGAATATCTCGTACGTCGTTCACCTTTACCTTACTTACCTTAAAATCTCACATCACGTCTTTTATCTCTTTCACAACGTCGCTTTAACACATGTATAATTCACATCCACAACTTAAAGATCTATTATAATACTTGCAACTCTGGTGCATACACAATCCGGTGAGAGCTTCATGCTGACTTCTTATGAGGCTGGTACTATTCTGACTGGATTTATCGTAGAGCCATTATAGAATATGGCTATTGTACTATATCTCTTCTACCTCTGATATTTAAGAGTGATCCTGCAATGTTCTCAATCGCTAGGTCTATAATTTTCTGGGTCTAATAATCAAACTCCTGATTTACTTAGTTAGTGTATCTCTTTAGTTTCCTCTTCCTTCTGATTAACCTTTATGTAGGCTTAAGCTATCTTCCGATCTGTGGCTCATGGTACGAGTTATTACTTTATCCTCTCATAGACGCTATGGAATATCCGTGATACCATCATCTAACAATCCAATCCCTTATCTATGACCTGGACTCAATTCTTTCTTTTAACTTATACAGAGTCTTCTACAACTGTATGATTGTCAACATACATGCTCCATGGATAATACTCCGAAATCTTAAGTGCATTCATAATGTAAATAACTCTGGATCATTGATCGAATAATTTCTTTCGTTCCATCTCAGCTTTCTTTAAACATAAGCAATTACTTTTCCTAGTCTTTTTTCCCCCTAGTTGCGTGCATACTTGGCTTATCTTAGTTCTCATGCATGTCAGAATTTTGTGCAATTTATATGGTCTCGAATATTACTTTTGGTTTCATTTCCCGCTCATTAGCCACACCAGGTGCCACTTCCTTATGGAGTGCATACAATGTTGTTGTGAGACTGTTGTTACAAGACCATTTCCTCTTTTGGTCACTGTGCTTAGGTTGAAGCCTTCTTCCTTATTTCCTCAGCTAGTCTCTCATTGTAGTATTTAGGGAGACCTTCTGGCTCTTGTAAAGTTACAAGCTTATCACATCGTATACTTGACGGAATATTTTGATGTTCTTCACTGCCTATAATTATCCGTAGTTACTTATTTCCATGCCATTGTGCTTGTAGGGTTTCTTCTGAACTAATATTTTGACTGTCTTCTCAGTGGCATTCTCTTTCATTTACCTTTAACTACCCCATCTCCTATCTGGATATATCTCAAGGATCACGATGTCATATCTGCGAGACTAAATTTCTCATGTTGGGATTCACTATGTTTGTCTTGCACAATCTGTTGATTTGTCTGTGTCCTCTTGTTTAGCCATAACTAGACTCTTCCTGAATCAACTACTAACTACTCGTTGGCCCATTCTCATATCAATATTTTGCGTAATCTTTCTTGGGCTATTTCCTTTGTCTTAACTTACGTCTCACACTGGTTCCTTATCTATCAATAACATCTCGGGTAGGAACCCTTACTTCCTCTCCTTGACGTTGTGTTTGCATAATGCTCTGGAGTCATAGCAAATCTATAGGATTTGAATGAGTGCAATCTCATCCCTTTCTCATTTTTATCGCATTCTTCCTTTACCATTCCATAGTTACTAGAACCACTTTATTCTGACTTAATGCTACATCACTCCATATTCCCCCATTTAGGGGACCACTAAGATTTAGTGCTACGATGATCTACGTATAGATGTTTTACCTTCTCATCTTTGGCATCTTTTCACATCATCGATGATCCTTACTCGCCTCGCGGTAATCCTTCTGTACCAAGGATAACAAAATTCCTCACTCGCGAGGGTGACACTTAATGTAACTAGCACATACAGTCCCTTAAGCTTAACTTTACTCACCTTGCTTGCTTTAGGGATGCGTCTTCCTAAATGAACTTTAAAGGGTATTCTTCTGTCGTCCATTCTATTATTGCTAGGACGCAATCTTTGAAATTCTCATGATGCCGACTATTATTCAGTTCCTAGTTCATGTTTTGTTTATCTTGTTCATCAATCCATGCTGATTTCTTATTACTCTGGGGTCTAATTTTTCCTTTTAGTAATCACGTTGGAATCACGAACTTATTTCTCGAAGTGAGGATATGACTTTATGGCATATACTCTTTTGTTGTCTCAAGGCTTGTCACCTCTCGTCCTTTCCTTCACTTGACTATAGACTCTGTAATACTGTCATCTTTTTTATCTACCGTTCTCATCCATGTATCATATCTTACTCATAATGCTTGATTAACTCTCTTCTTATTTCCCGCTAACCTTTATGTCTATCACTTTATTCTGAAAACTCGAACAAGACATTCTTTTGCTTTTAGCTCCACTTGCTCCATCTACTGGCTCTTTGGGTTTCCTAACATTCTTTCTCCACTAATGACGGGAGCTACACTAAGGTAATATTTATCCCTTCAAGGCTTCCAGTGCCTATATTTGTAGTACTCATATCTAGCTATACTATTTTAGAGTGCACCATCTGGGTGTCTCACAAGGAGATCTATTAGAATATTTGCAATATCCTTCGGAAATGTCAGTTAACGCTAACAATCCATCCACCATTATGGGTTACCCTAACCCGAGCTAGATCCTGATATCTTGCCTTCTCTTATAGTACTTCTGTTAGCCCCCATAGGGCATAAATGAGATGGGTGTGGCCAATTATACATACCTCTATTATTGTTGAAGGTAACTCCAAAGGCTTATATTCCTCTGCGATAATCTTCATTGGCTAGGTAGCTCGTACCCTTTATCATCTTGCTTCTTTTACTTGTTGAAACTTGTGCCTACCTTCCGATTCTCTTATTCTTTTTTACCGTAAGAGTGGATAGACATTCTTGTCTTAGGGATCCTTATCAAGAATCTTACACATCTTAGTACACACATGATCTGTTGAATACCTCATATTTATCCATTATAAGCATGATGCAAAAATTGAGTTCCTATGACTCAACTGCTACATCTCTTACCAACCGTCTTTTTGGAAGGAGGCATCATTGTATTATCAATAAGATAGAGTTAAGGAAATTGAGCTCTTACAACTGAGCTCTACCACATGATCTAGAGTAAGAAGAAAGAGTGACATTCCTAAATGTCCTATAGCCTCCTGCTTATACGTGTGGTGCACAACACACCCATAAATAAGACTCTACTAGACACAGCTTGTAGACTCCCTAGGACAGAACTGCTCTGATACCACTTTTGTCACGACCTAAACTGATGGGCCGCGACGGGAACCCGGTACCTTACTCAACCGAGTATCAACGTAACGTATCTTATTGTATCATACTATCATAGATAGCTAAGCCAGAGAGGCTGCCATGAGATAAGTAGAATACAACATGAAATACCAACTTATACTTAAGAGATACGGGCCTATAAGGCCAAAATGAGCACTTTTACACTGAACATAAGCCAACAAGGCCATACAATCATTCATATACATGACACCTGTCTACAAGCCTCTAAGAGTACATAACATCATAAATGTCAGGACAGAGCTCCGCCATACCAATCAACACATGTTCTAATCATACTGACCAAATAGCAACTCCGGAGCAAATAGAGCGCACCAACACCTTCCACTAAGCTGATAGCCTACTTGGAGGACTCTCATCCTGTCTAACGGGACCTGTAGACATGCAAAGCAGCGTCCTCAGGCAAAAGGGACATTAGTACAAATAATTTACCGAGTATGTAAGGAATGAAAATCAGTAAACAATTAACATGAGAGAAACATGGAGTAAAAGACTCGACATGTATTTCTGAATAACTCAGTGAATCATTTCATATTTTTAATGTCATGAATATGTATATAAATTCCATATCATGCATAGGTATATGCGTTCATAACATCATCAAGCCTCTGAGGGCATCCCATCGTATCATTTCGGCCACTGTGGGCAAATCATCAACGTATACCACCTGATCAAGTAGTGGTGCGTATTTAACATCGTAACCTTTTTCCATATCCCACATATATATATACGCGTATATAACGCCTTTTGGTCATGGATCAATATAAGTTATGCAATACATGAGAAGTACGTCAATAAAATCTTTCAGAGTGTCATAAGACCATTATACCTTTGACTAATATCATGAAATAAACTTTATCAACTTACATATTTTCTGAAACCCATGAACATATGATAGGATAATAAGACACATGAGGAATCAAGAATAGAGACACCCCTAGTATTTCTATGAATAGAGTTATTTATGAAAGTTGCGTATTTTGCTCGTTTCATTTGTATCATTTGGATCATGCCAAAAGGAAAGAAGGGATAGCCTTAAAATACCTCAGTCAATTCTCTTGACAATCCTCTAACACACGTTAATTACGACAAAACACGGAACAAGTCATATGAAAAGCTCGAAGTAATAACGTTGCTATGCAAAGATAATCTTGGCTGAAACTTTTCCTCAAGTGATTAGCAGTAACGTTTCTATACAAGGAAGTCTTGGTTGAAGCTATTTTCTCGCTTATGTGACTTATGTTTGTAACATACAAACATTTACGTTTGAATGCATATAAGAATGGGTCTGTGACTTATGTTTCTTAATAATGGATATAACTCATGTTATATGTGTCTTTCCTTTATTAAATGAAAATGACTCACATTCTTAAGACTTGCCACATAACATAGTGACTTAAGAGTCACAATTCTTTGATTGGTTTGCTGCCACGTGGGGAATGTTTTGTCTTAACCACATTCTTTAATTAATCACCCAGAACTCCTTAATTAACTAGGTAATGTCTTATGTACCCTACTATCATGGTCATGTGGTACCTTGTATGGTACTAGTCCATAAATATTGGGTATTTTAGCTCGGGTCATATTTTATCAAAAATGTCAAACATCAACGAAATTCATTTTCTTCGATTTGCTTACCCTCTCACCTTCACGAATTTACTCGTCACTTGTTTGAAATAGCATAATGCTTATAATCTCAAAATAATCCCATTCCTAAACTTACATCGATTAACTTACGACGAAACTTTAACATACGAAAGTGCGAGATGTAATATCTCATTTCCGAGCTTTCATTAATTTACTTATGGCATACTTTTACGTATGAAAATATGGGGTGTAAGACCTTCAGTCCCCAACACCAGCACCGGAGTGTTGCTATGAGTGTGGGGAGTTTGGTCAGATGAGGAGAGAGTGTGCCCATCTAGTGGGAGGTTCCACTCTATAGAGGAGCTAGTCTATGTCATCAGCATCAGTTCCTCCACCACCCGCCCAGTCAGCCACGGGTGGAGATTAGTCAGCTAGGGGTAGCCCGAGAGTGGGAGGCAGATCAGGGGGTGGTCAGGCCCGTTTCTATGCCCTCCCTGCCAGACCAGATGCTATTACTTCAGATGCTGTGATTACAGGTATTGTCTCAGTTTACCACAAAGATGCCTCTGTATTATTTGACCATGGTTCCACTTATTCATATGTTTCCTCGTATTTCACTCATTTTCTGGATATGCCCCATGAGTCTTTAGTTTTATTTGTTCATGTATCTACTCCTGTGGGCGATACTATTATTGTGGACTACGTATATCGGTCATGAGTGGTTCTATTGGGGGTCTGGAGACCGAGTAGACCTTTTGCTGCTCAGTATGATTGACTTTGATGTGATATTATGTATGGATTGGTTGTCTTCATGCCATACCGTTCTAGATTGTCATGCTAAGACGGTGATATTAGCGATGCCGGATTTGCCGAGGGTTGAGTGGAGCAGTTCTATAGACTATGTACCTAGTAGGGCGCTCTCATATTTGAAGGCTCAGCGGTTAGTTGAGAAGTGTTGTCTATCCTATTTGGCTTTTGTGAGGGATATTAGTGCAGAGACTCCTGCCATTGATTCTGTTCTGGTGGTACGTGACTTTTTGGATGTGTTTTCTGCAGACCTGCCGGGCATGCCGCCTGACAGGGATATTGACTTTGGTATTGATTTGGTGTCGGGCACTCAGCCCATTTCTATTCCACCGTATCGTATGGCCCCGACGGAGTTGAAGGAGTTGAAAGAACAACTTTAGGAACTCCTTGATAAGGGGTTTATTCGGCCTAGTGTGTCACCTTGGGGTGCGCCGATTCTATTTGTAAAGAAGAAAGATGGTTCTATGAGGATGTGCATTGACTACAGGTAGTTGAAAAAGATCACAGTCAAGAACAAGTATCCTTTGCCACGTATTGATGTTCTATTTGACCAGCTTCAGCGGGCGAGGGTGTTCTCTAAGATTGATTTGAGGTCAGGGTAACACCAGCTGAAGATTCGAGATTCAGATATTCTTAAGACATCGTTCAGGACCCGATATGGCCATTACGAGTTCCTTGTGATGTCTTTTAGGCTGACTAACGCCCTAGCATCTTTCATGCATATGATGAACAATGTGTTTCTGCCTTATTTGGACTAGTTCATTATTGTATTCATTGATGATATCCTAGTGTACTCTCGTAGCCAGGAGGAGCATGCCCAGTACTTGAGGATTGTGTTACAGAGATTGAGGGAGGAGAAGCTTTATGCAAAGTTCTCCAAGTGTGAGTTTTGGCTCGGTTCAGTAAATTTCTTGGGGCACGTGGTGTCCAGTGAGGGTATTCTGGTGGATACGAAGAAGATAAAGGCGGTGTAGAGTTGGCCTAGACCGTCCTCAACCACGAAGATTAGGAGTTTCCTTAGTTTGGCGGGCTATTATCGTTGCTTTTTGGAGGGATTTTCATCTATTGCATTGCCCTTGACCAAATTGACCCAAAAGGGTGCTCCATTCAGGTGGGCGGATGAGTGTGAGGAGAGTTTTCAGAAACTCAAGACTGCCTTGACCACAACTCTATGTTAGTTCCGCCATCAGCTTCAGGTTCTTACACCGTGTATTGTGATGCTTCGAGGATAGGTATTGAATGTGTTCTGATGCAGGAAGGTAGGGTGATTTCCTATGCCTCGCACCAGTTGAATAATCATGAGAAGAACTATCATGTCCCTGATCTTGAGTTAGCAGCTATTGTGCATGCCTTAAAGATTTGCCGGCACTATTTGTATGGAGTTCATTGCGAGATCTATAGTGATCACCGGAGTTTGCAGTACCTGTTCAAGTAGAAGGATCTTAATTTGCACCAGCGGAGATGATTGGAGCTTCTCAAAGACTATGATATCACTATTTTGCACCATCTCGGGAAGGCCAATATGGTGACCGATGCTTTGAGTCGTCGGGCGGAGAGTTTGGGGAGTTTAGCATATCTTCCAGCAACAGAGAGACCTTGGCATTGGGTGTTCAGGCCTTAGCTGGCCAGCTTCTCAGATTGGATATTTCGGAGCCGAGTCGGGTATTGGCTTGTGTGGTCTCCAGGTCTTCTCTTTATGACCGTATCAGAGAGCGTAAGTATGATGACCCCCACCTGCTCATTCTTCAGGATAAGGTTCAACGAGGTGATGCTAGGGATGTGACTATTGGTGGTGATAGCGTGTTGAGGATGCAGAGCCGGATATGTGCGCCTAATGTAGATGGGCTCCGGGAGTTGATTCTTGAGGAGGCCCACAGCTCGCGGTATTCCATCCATCCGGGTGCCGCGAAGATGTACCAGGATTTGAGACAGCACTATTGGTGGAGGCGGATGAAGAAGGATATAGTTGGGTTTGGGGCTCGGTGTCTCAATTGTAAACAGTTTAAGTATGAACATCAGAGACCGGGTGGCTTGCTTCAGAGGTTAGAGATCCCAGGGTGAAGGTGGGAGCGGATCACCATGGACTTCGTAGTTGGGCTCCCATGAACTTCGAGGAAGTTTGATGCTATTTGGGTTATTATGGATCGGCTGACCAAGTCCGCGCACTTCATTCCAGTTAGTACTACTTACTCCTCAGATCGGTTGGCTGAGATTTACATCCGAGAGATTGTTCTCCTGCATGGTGTCCCACTTTCCATCATTTCAGATAGGGGCACTCAGTTTACATCGCAATTTTGGAGAGCCATGCAGCGAGAGTTGGGTACTCAGGTTGAGTTAAGCACAACCTTTCACCCTCAGACGGACGGACAGTCCGAGCACACTATCCAGATATTGGAGGACATGTTACGCACTTGTGTCATTGAGTTTTGGGGCTCATGGGACCAGTTTCTGCCGCTCACGGAGTTTGCATATAACAACAGTTATCAGTCAAGTATGCAGATGGCTACATATGAGGCTTTATATGGGAGGAGGTGTAGATCTTTAGTGGGATGTTTTGAGTTGGGTGAGCTAGGCTCTTGGGTACAGACTTGGTCCAGGATGCATTAGACAAGGTGAAATTGATTCAGGAGCGGCTTCGCACGGCGCAGTCTAGGCAGAAGAGCTATGCAGACAGAAAGGTCTGTGATGTCTCTTTCATGGTTGGGGAGAAGGTTTTGCTGAAGGTATCACCCATGAAGGGTGTTATGAGGTTTGGGAAGAGGGGCAAGTTGAGCCCCCGGTTTATTAGGCCTTCTGAGGTGCTTCAGAGGATAGGAGAGGTGGCTTACAGGCTTGCCTTGCCACCCAGCTTGTCGAGTGTGCATCCAGTGTTTCACGTTTCTATGCTCCGGAAGTATATTGGGGCTCCATCCCATGTTTTAGACTACATCACGGTTTAGTTGGATAGTGATATGACTTATGATGTGGAGTCGACGGTCATTTTGTAGCAGCAGGTTCGGACGTTGAGGTCAAAGGATATAGCTTCAGTGAAGGTGCAGTGGAGAGGTGGGCCTGTGGAGGAGGCCACCTGGGAGACCGAGCGGGAGATGCGGAGCAGATATCCACTCCTATTTGAGGCTCCAGTTATGTTTCTAGACTCGTTCGAGGACGAACGTTTGTTTAAGAGAGGGAGGATGTAACGACCCCGCTGGTCGTTCCGAGAGTTATAGCCCCGTTCCCCCATTTCTGCTTCTTTTTTGTGTTTTTCAGCTATATTATGATATGTCGGGTTAGTTGGTTCGGGTCCGGAGTGGTTTCAGAGTGAATTGAGACACTTAGTCTCTTTATTAAAAGCTTAAGTTGGAAAAGTTAACCGGATGTTGACTTATGTGTAAACAATCTCGGATTTAAATTTTGATTGTTCTGTTAGCTCCGTTAGCTACTTTTGGACTTAGGAGCGCATTTGGAATGTGATTTGGAGGTCCGTGGTAGAATTAGGCTCGAATTGGTGAAAGTTAGAATTTTGGCAATTTTGGCAGGTAGTGGAAATTTTGATATCGGGGTCGGACTGGATTTCCGGAAGTTGGAGTAGGTTTGTGGTGTCATTTCAGACTTGTGTGCAAATGTTGAGGTCATTCGGACGTGGTTTGGTAGGTTTCGGCATCGTTTGTCGAATTCAAAAATTTCTAAGTTCATTAAGCTTGAATCTGTGTGTAATTCGTGGTTTTGGTGTTGTTAAAGGTGATTTGAAGGTTCGACTATGTTCATATGATGTTATGGGACGTGTTGGTATGTTTGGTTGAGGTCCCGAGGGTCTCGGGTGAGTTTCGGGTGGTTGACGGATCATTTTTGGCCTTAGTGAGATAGTTGATCCGCTGTTGTATTTTGGTTATGGTTTCCATTTACGAGTTCGCGAGAGGGGGCTTGCGTTCGCAAAAAGTGTTTCTGAGATGGTGAATTTTTGTTCTACGCGTTTGCGAAGGTGAGGATGCGAACGCGAAGGGTAGGGCAGTGTGTGCATCATGAATGCGTGAGTGGTGTCGCGTTCACGAAGAGGAGTAAGGTTGTTGGGACCACCCAGGTCCTTGGTCTACGCATTCGCGAGGTGAGGGTCACATTCGCGAAGGTTTGAGCTGGGAAGGCATCGCGTTCGTGAAGCAATTATCGCATTCGCGAAGAGTAAAGTAGTGAGCCAGTCTCAGTTGGTCTACGCGAACGCGAGAGCACGGTCGCGTTCGCAAAGAAGGAATCTGGGCAGACAGTGTTAAATTCAAAAATCGAGGGTTTGAGCTCATTTTTCATATTTTGAACTAGAGATCACGGATTTGGGCGATTCTTGAAGGGATTTTTGCGGAGTTGATTGGGGTAAGTGTTTCTCACTTGGTTTTAGTTAAATTCCATGATTATATCTTGCTTTTTATCATCTAAATTGTGATTTGAGGTGAAAGATTGGGGAAAAAGTGGAAGAGTTCTTGAGATGGAATTTTGAGATTTTGAAGGGGATTTTGTTGTCGGATTTTAGTAAATTTAGTATGACTAGATTCGTGAGTGAATGGGCTTTCGGGTTTTGCGACTTTTGTCGGATTTCGAGACATGGGACCGGGGCCGGGTTTGAGCCGATTTCGGATTTTGTCTATAATTTGGTATTTTGCTTGTGGAATTGATTCCTTTAGCCTATATGTATCTTATTGTATTTCTTGTGGCTAGATTTGGGACGTTTGGAGGTCGATTTGAGAGGAAAAGGCATTGCAGAGTAGGATTTTGCTCGGATTGAAGTAGGTAACAGTCTTAAATCTGGTTTGGAGGATATGAAATCACGAGAATTTGTATGATGTGAATATTTGGAGGTGACGCACATGCTAGGTGACGGGCGTATGAGTGTGCACCGTGAGGGATTATGACCTGGTTCGTCCCGTGAGACTATAAAGTCGAATAGCCATTGTTATTACTTGTTTTTCCTTGTCTTTGAGCAGTTGATTGCCTTTCATGCTAGAAACCATGCTTAGGCCATATGAAATCACTATTGGGACCCGCATCGTTCGTATACTTGTTGAATTGACTTCTAATTGTTGTCTTGTACTCAGTCACAGTCTTATTGTGTGCTATATCTTTGTTTCCTCTCCTTTCTTGTTGATACTTGTAGTATCCTCTGTTTGGGCTGGTTATTATGATATTCTGTGAGCCCGAGGGGCTGGAGAGGTTAGTGACTGAGATAGGGCCTGAGTGCCGGGTTGAGAACTATGTGAGATATATTGGATCGGGCTGCACACCGCAGCAATATTGGATCGGGTTGCACACGGCAACAAGCCTCCGAGCCATATATCAGATCGGGTTGCATGCCGCAATAATATATGGATCGGGCTCCACGCTACAGCAGTATTGGGTCAGACTGCATGCCGCAGCAATATATAGCGCTTGGGATGTAGGAGTCCCTCCGAAGTCTGTACTCCCCCAGTGAGCGCAGGTACCATTGATTGTGAGTAGTGAGGCAAAGAGCCGAGTGATTGAGCTATTGAGATAGATGAGTGACAGTGGCCCTGTGAGGCTGTACTTTCTCTTAATTGTTATTTCACTTTGTTGCTAATTGTTATTGTTGAGGAATTTTCTAGAGGGCTTATATTGTTGTACCTGAATTCGAAATGTTTTGATTTAAAACACCGGATTGAAAGCATGCCGATTTTCCTTGCTGAAATTACTGAAATGAACTGCATTTGTGTAGCTAGTCACTGCTTCTCAGTTCCTTATTTAATTTTGTTACTTACTGAGTTGGAAGAACTCACGTTACTCCCTGCATCTTGTGTGCAGATTCAGGTGTGACTGGACGTGGAGGTCATTGAGTTCGTGCGCAGTTGATCTTCCAGAGATTTACGAGGTAGCTGACGGCGTTCGCAGACCTTGTGCTCCTTCCTTATTATCTTTCTTTCTCTGTATTGATATCTAGACGCAGACTATTGTAGACATTGTCTTTTAGATTGAGAGTCTCGTTGCTCAAGACTTAGCGACACCCCGATGTCAGGCTATTTTTCCGCACTTATGTTTTTTTTGGGTTTTACCCCGGATTTATGAGAAACTCCGGTTATTTTAAATGTCTTAATTCATTTCTATTAAATTTTGAAAGTGTTTTGGAGAGGTCAGCTTGCCTAGTACCACGATAGGCTCCATCACGACGGGTTAGGTTTTGGGCCGTGACAAAAATACGGACCCGGTATCAACAAGACCAAATATTAGTCAATCCTTAAAATCATTAAACTTTAAAACTTTTAATTTTTTATCAAAATTCCATATCTCGAGCTTGGGACCTCGGAATTCGATTTCAATCATATGCCCAGGTCCCAAATTACGATACGGACCTATCGGGACCGGCAAAATACGAATTCGGGTCCGTTTGTCAAAAATATTGACCGAGTCAACTTAAACGATTTTTTAAGGGAAAATTCTTATGTTTATCATATTTTAACATAAAAGCTTTTCGGAAACATGCCCGGACTGCACACACATATTGAGGAAGGCTAAAATGAGATATTTAAGGCTTCGGAACACAGAATTGGGTTTTAAAACATGAGATGACCTATCGGGTCATCACAAATTTCCAATGTAAGAAGGTAGGCATGCTTTCAAGTTCAACATTTAAGACCCAAACAGTAATTTCATATCAAGTTCAACTGAAACAGAAGATAATAGCTCTCAGCAATTTCCAAAACAGTGATATATGACAGCTGAAGTGCAACAATAATGAAATCAATGCATCCTCTCAAAGCAACAGTCACTCAGTCCTCCCATTCACTCCAACTTCACAATCACTCTTTCCTCACAGACACTCATTCCTTTCAATCACTCAGAACTCGACACTCGGCACTCGCACTCAGTAGGTACCTGCGCTCATTGGAGGTGTGTATAGACTCCGGAGGGGCTTCTTCAGCCCGAGCACTATAACAAGCCAATAATGGCATAAATCAATGAAACATGTTGCGGCGTGCAACCCGATCCCATAAATATCCTCACCATCAGGCCCTCGGCCTCACTCAGTCATCAACCTCTCCAGTCTCTCGGGCTCTCAGAAATCATGATAAGCAGCCCAAAAAATAATGATATGATGCATCAATAATGAACAATAGAGATTGAGATGTAATATGCAAGTAAATGCGTGACTGAGTACAAAACTACAATTTAACATACAATTGAACATGTACACGACCTTTGTGGGTCTCTACAGTCTCAACACATAGTTTAATCATGATTTATAGTTCGATTTCTCTAATGCATAGAAAAATGTACAGATAACAACAAATTATTTAACTACACAATTCCATGGAATTTATCAAGTCACAATTCCTACAATGCACGCCCACACGCCTGTCACCTAGCATGTGCGTCACCTCAAAACCAATCACATATCACAAAATCCCGGGTTTCATACCATCAGGACCAAATTTAGATTTGTTACTTACCTCAAACCATATAATTCCTTATTCTGTTATGCCTTTGCCTCACGAATCAGCCTCTGAACGCCTCAAATCTAGTCACACTTCATTTAATTTAGTCAATACAATTTATAGGAATTAATTTCATATGAAAATACTAATGTTCCAACAAAATCCGAAATTTAACTCAAAAATCGCCTGTGGGGACATCAACTCGACCCTCAAATCTTCATTCTAAACTTAAGGGTTTTCATATTTTTCCCAACTTAAAACACCAATTAAACGCTAAAAATAGCAATAGATTCGGACAATTTGACAAAAATTGAGTTAATAACACTTACCCTGTTGTTTCCCTTAAAAATATCCCGAACATCACCTCTTCCCGAGCTCCAAATCGTTAAAAATGCAAACTCATTTTCAAAACTTAAACATTTTGTCCATGCATTCCTTCTTCGCGAACACGGCAAGTCCCTCGCGTTCGCGAAGCAATACCAGCTCCAACCCAAAAACTGCCCTTCGGGAACATGAGTCACAGCTAGCGAATGCGATGCTTTACCAGGCAAACCTACACGAACGCGGTTTCCCATTAGCGAACGAGAAAGCTAAAATTCTCACTAGCCCTGTTTCCCTTTTGCGAACGCGATGCCCAATCGCGAACGCGTAGCCTCATCTTCTTACCTTACGCAAACACGAGGCCTCAGCTGCGAACGCATAGCACAAATCAGCAACCAACAGATCCATATTCGCGAACGCGTAAACACCTTCGCATTCGTGAAGAACAAAACCAGGCACCAGACATCAGCAGTAGCAACTCAGTCAAATTTGGTCTGAAACCACCCCGAAACACACCCGAGGCCCCCGGGAGCTCAATCAAACATACCAAGAAGTCGTAAAATAACATACGAACTTAGTCGAAACCTTAAATCATATCAAACAATGCTAAAACCATGAATCATACCCCAATTCAAGCTTAATGAACCTAAAAATTTCTAACTTCTACATTCGATACCAAAACCTATCAAATCAAGTCCGATTGACCTGAAAATTTGCACACAAGTCATAAATGACATAACCGACCTATTCCAGTTTCCAGATTCGGATTCCGACCTTGATATTTAAAAGTCAACTCCCTAGACAAACTTCCAAACTTAAATTTCTATTTTAGCCATTTCAAGCCTAATTCAACTACGGACTTCCAAATAATTTTTCGGACACGCTCCTAAGTCTAGAATCACCAAACAGAGCTACTGGAATTATCAAAACCCTATTCCGGGGTCGTTTACACATAAGTCAATATCCGATCAACCTTTTCAACTTACGTTTTCATCCTTGAGACTAAGTGTCTCAATTTATTCCAAAACCTCACCGGACCCGAACCAATTACCCCAAAAAGTTACATAACAACTCTAAAGCACAAATTGAGCAGTAAATTGGGGAACGATGCTATAATACTCAAAACGAATGGCCGTGTCGTTACATTCTCCCCCTATTAAGCAAACGTTCATCCTTGAACAGGTTTAGAATCATACCTTGAGCCTAAAATAGGTGTGGATATTTTCTCCGCATCTTCCGCTCAATTTCCCAGGTAGCTTCTCCGATTGACTAGCCTTCCACTGCACTTTCACTGAACTATATTCTTTGATCTCAACTTTCGAACCTGCCGGTCTAAAATGACCACTCGCTCCACATCATAAGTCAAATTACCATCCAACTGCAATGTGCTATAATCCAAAACATGAGAAGGATCTCCGATATACTTGCGGAGCATAGATACATGAAACACTGGATGAACACCCGACAGATTAGATGACAATGCAAGTTCATAAGCCACCTCTCCAATTTTATGAAGTATTTCAAAAGGCCCAATATACCTCGGACTCGACTTGCCCTTCTTTCCAAACCTCATAACTACCTTTATAGGCGATACTCAGAGTAGTACCTTCTCTCCTACCATGTAAGCAACATCACGAATTTTCTGGTCCGCATAACTCTTCTGTCAAGACTGCGCCATGCGAAGTCTATCCTGAATCAATTTAACCTTCTCCAAAGCATCCTAAACGAAATTAGTACACAATAGCCTAGCCTCACTCGGCTCAAACTAACCCACCGAAGACTGACACCATCTCCCATATAAAGCCTCATACGGAGCCATCTGAATGCTCGATTTGTAGCTGTTATTGTAAGCAAACTCTGGCAGTGGCAGAAATTGATCCCAAGAACCCTCAAAATCTATAACACAAGCACGTAGCATATCTTTCAATATCTGAATAGTGTGCTCGGACTGTCCGTCCGCCTGAGGGTGAAATATTGTACTCAACTGAACCTCCGTACCTAATTCTCTCTACACTACTCTCCAAAACTGTTATGTAAACTACGTGCCTTGATCTGAAATGATAGACACTGGCACACCGTGAAGGCGAACAATCTCGCAGATATAAATCTCAGTCAACCACTCCGAAGAATAAATAGTACCAACTGGAATAAAATGGGCGGACTTGGTCAACCGATCCACAATCACCCAAATAGCATAAAACTTCCTCAAAGTCCGTGGGAGTCTAACTATGAAGTCCATGGTAATAAGCTCCCATTTCTATTCTGGAATTTTCAGACTCTGAAGTAATCCGCCCGGTCTCTGATGCTCGTACTTCACATGTGGAGAATTTAAACACCGAGCTACAAACCCCCCACTATATCTTTCTTCATTCTTCTCCAAAAATAGTGCTGCCCCAAGTCATGGTACATCTTCGTGGCACCCAGATGAATGGAATACCGCGGACTGTGGGCTTCTTCAAGAATCAATTCACGCAGTCCATCTACATTTGGTACACAAATTCGAACCTACATCCTCAATACTCCATCATCCCTAATAGTAACATCTCTGGTATCACCGTGCTGAACTGTGTCCTTAAGGACAAGCTAATGGGGATCATCATACTGGAGCTCTCTGATGCAATCATATAAAGAAGACCGAGAAACCACACAAGCTAGGACCTGACTGGGCTCCGAAACATCTAATCTCACAAACTTGTTGGCCAAGGCCTGAACATCAACTGCAAGGGGCCTCTCACTAACAGGAATGAATGCAAGGCTACCCATACTCACCGCCTTTTTACTCAATGCATCGGCCACCACACTGACCTTCCCGGGATGATACAGAATATTAATATTATAGTCCTTTAGCAGCTCCAAACATCTTCGCTGCCTCAAATTTAGATCCTTCTATTTGAACAAGTGCTAGAGATTCTGATGATCTGTAAACACCTCACAAGACACATCGTAGAGATAATGCCTCCAAATCTTCAATGGATGAACGATGGCTGCCAATTCTAAATCATGAATAGGGTAGTTCTTTTTATGTAGCTTCAACCGGTGCGAAGCATAAGCAATTACTCTACCCTCCTGCATTGAGACACACCTAATACCAATCCGAGAAGCATCACAATACACTGTATAAGAGCCTGAAGCTGAAGGAAAAACTAGTACTGGAGCTGTGGTGAAGGAACACTTGAGTTTCTGAAAGATCTCGTCACATTCATCTGACCACTTAAATGGAGCACCTTTCTGTGTCAATTTAGTCAAGGGCGATGCAATAGTCGAGAAGCCCTCCATAAAGTGACGATAATAACTGGCCAAGCCTAGAAAACTCCAAATCTCAGTAGCTGAAGAAGGCCTTGGCCAACTCTGAACTGCCTCTATTTTCTTCGGATCCACCTTAATTCCTTCACTGGACACTATGTGTCCTAAGAATGCCACCGAACTAAGCCAGACCTCACACTTAGAGAATTTGGCAAAAGTCTCTTCTCTCTCAGCCTCTATAATACAGTACCCAAGAGTTGTGCATGCTCCTCCTAGCTACGTGAGTATATCAGGATATCATCAATAAATACTACTACAAATAAATCAAGATACGGCTGGAATACGTTATTCATCAAGTGCATAAATGCTGCTGGGGCGTTGGTCAGCCCAAAAGACATCACGAGAAATTCATAGTGACCATAACAGGTCCTGAATGCCGTCTTTAGAATATCCGACTATTTTCAACTAGTGATACTCAGATCTCAAATCAGTTTTGTAGAATACCCTCGCTCCCTGAAGCTGATCAAATAAATCATCAATACGTGGCAAAGGATACTTGTTCTTGATTGTAACTTTATTCAATTACCTGTAGTCGATGCACATCCGCATAGTACCATATATCCGTTTCACTAACAGAACCGGTGCACCCCAAGGTGACACACTATGCCTAATAAACCACTTATCAAGAAGTTCCTGAAGTTGCTCTTTTAATTCTTTCAACTTAGTTGGTGCCATACGATGCGGAGGAATAGAAATGGGTTGAGTGCCTGGCACCAAATCAATATCGAAATCAATATCCCCGTCGGGTGGCATACCCGACAGGTTTGCATGAAATACATCCGGAAAGTTTTGCACTATCGGTACAGAATCAATAGTAGGAGCGTCTACATCAACATCTCTCGCAAAGGCCAAATAGGACAAACACTCCTTCCCAACTATACATTAGGCCTTCAAATAAGAAATTACCCAGTTAGGAACATAATCTAGAGAACCTCTCCATTCGACCATTGGCAACCTCGGCATCGCCAACGTCATGATTTTTGCGTGACAGTCCAGGATAGAATGCCATGGAGACAACCAATCCATACCCAAGATTACATCGAAATCAACCATGCTAAGCAATAAAAGATCAACTCTAGTCTCCATTCCCCCAATAGTTACCACACACGACAGATATACACGGTCCACAATAATAGTATCGCCCACTGGCGTAAATACACGAACATGTGAAACTAAGGACTCACGGGGCATATTCAGATAATGAGTAAAGTACGATGATACATACGAAGAAGTGGAACCAGGGCCATATAATATAGAAGTTTCCCTGTGGCATACTGAGACAATACCTGTCATCACCACATCTGAAGCAACGACATCTGGCCTGGCAGGAAAAGCGTAGAATTGGGCCTGCCCGCCACCTAATCGGCCTCCCCTCTTGGGAGACCCCTAGCTGATTGAGCCCCACCCGAGCTGGCTGGGCGGGTGGTGAAGTAACTGGTGTTGAAGTCATAGTCTGACTCATCTGCTGCATTGGACCTCCCGAGCTATGAGGACACTGCCTCCACATATGCCCAAACTCCCTGCACTAAAAGCAACTCCCCGGTACTGGTGGTGGTGGGGACTGAATCGGGCCACGAGAAACAAAATAACCGCTAGAAGCACCCATTGCAGATGAACCCTGAACTGAAGGAGTACGGGACAAACTCTGGTCTAGAAGGGAACCGAGAGATGACTAGCCCTGATGAGAACTGTATGAACCATGGTTGGATAATGCACCACGGAGAACTGGACTACCCGTCTGAGTGTGACTGTAAGGATGACCCATGTCGTGGTAGAAGTGATCCCTGAAGGAACACTGTTGTAACCACCCGATCCACGAGGCCTCTTGGCCTCCCTATCTCCTCTCTCCTAGCTACGGACCATCTCTATCTGTTGAGCAATGTCAATCACCTTATCAAAAGTAGCACCATATACCCTCTCATGAGTCATAAGCAATTACAACTGATATTTGAGACCATCAAAAAACTTCTTAATCCTCTCTCTATCCGTGGGAACCAACCAAACTGCGTGATGAGCCAACTCAGAAAACCTCATCTCGTACTGTGTCACGGACATGCTTTCCTGACGTAACTACTCAAACTGTCTGCGCAGCTCCTCTCTGCGAGACTGCAGTGCAAACTTCTCTAAGAAGAGAATGGAGAACTCATGCCATGTAAGTGATGTTGCACCGACCGGCCTGCGCCTTTCATAAGCCTCCCACAATCTGAATGCAGCCCCTGTAAACTGAAAAGTAGTGAACGAGACCTCACTGGTCTCCAGAATACCCGCTGTGCGAAGCATCTGCTAGCACTTATCCAGGAAACCCTGAGCATCCTCTGACTCAACACCACTAAATGATCGAGGCGGAAGCTTCCCAAATCTCTCAAGTCTCATTTGCTCATCATCATCCATAACGGGGACCACCTGGGCATGAGCGGCTGCAACCGACTGGGCTGGTAGTGCCCCCGGTATCTAAAGTCCCTACACTACCTGCTCTGGAGTACGGGTGATCGGGGTATGGGTACCTCCCCCGGCATGAGAAGTGGTTGGTGCGGCTGAGCCGAAACCACCTGAGCAAGGCCAATGCAAGCAGTCAATATCTATGCTAGAGCCTCCTGAAGGCCAGGAATCACAATAGGTAGAACTGGTGCTTGAGATGGTCCCGCCGACTCAACTATATCTGGAATCGTCTCCTGAGATGGAGCAACCGGTGGTGCTACAGTTGCTACTCCAACTGTTGTACGAGCTACACCTTGACCTCTACCTCGGCCCCGTCCTCTCGCGGCCCTAACTGGTGGCACTAGTGGCTGGCCATCGGATCTGGCAGTACGTGTCCTCACCATCTGTGGGAGAATAGAATAATAGAAATTTAGTTTACGGAATCAACAAATGCATGACAGAATAAAAGAAAGTGAAATTTTCCTAAGGGTTCGACAACCTCTCAAAGATAAGTATAGATGTCTCCGTACTGATCTGTGAGACTCTACTAAACCTGCTCATGACTCGTGAGCCCTATGTAACCTAGGCTCTGATACCAACTTGTCACGGCCCAAAATTCTAACATGTCATGATGGCACCTATCGTGGTACTAACCAAGCCGACATTACAGAATAATCCCAACACTTTTAACAGAAAAATGAATTAAAGCATTTTACATAACAAGGATTCTCATAAATAGGGATAGAAGCCCAAAACTCAACGCGAAATTCCCAACTATCAGTGTGTCACAGAGTACATGAGCATCTATACATCACAGGTCTGGAAAACACAGTCTATATTTGTCTGAGCCTAAATACAATAAGCAAGAAGATAGGGAAAGAGAGACAAGGCAGCGAAACATCGGCAGGTACCTCAGAATCTCCGGAAGATCAACTACGTAAAGAAATCAACACCCACTATGTGCGGGAACACCTGGATCTGCACACGAAGTGCAGGGTGTAGTATGAGTACAACCAACTCAGTAAGTAACAATATTAAATAAAGAATTGAAGGTAGTGACGAGCTTCACAGCTAAGTCCAATTACAGTAATTTCCAACGTAAGAAGGTAGGCATGCTTTCAAGTTCAACATTTAAGACCCAAACAATAATTTCATATCAAGTTCAACTGAAACAAAAGATAATATCTCTTAGTAATTTCCAAAACAAAGATATATGACAGCTGAAGTGCAATAATAATGAAATCAATACATCCTCTTAGAGCAACAATCACTCACTCCTCCCATTCACTCCAACCTCACAATCACTTTTTCGTCATAGTCACTCATTTCTCTCAATCACTCAGAACTCGACACTCGTACTCAGTAGGTACCTGCGCTTAGTGGGGGTGTGTACAGACTCCGGAGGGGCTCCTTCAACCCAAGCACTATAACAAGCCAATCATGGCATAAATCAATGAAACATATTGCGGCGTGTAACCTGATCCCATAAATATCCTCACAATCAGGCCCTCAGCCTCACTCAGTCATCAACTTCTCCAGCATCTCGGGCTCTAAGAAATCATGATAAGCAGTCCCAACAACAATGATATAATGCATCAATTATGAACAATAGAGACTAAGATGTAATATGCAAGTAAAACCGTGACTGAGTACAAAACAACAATTTAGCAGATAATTGAACATGTACACGACCTATGTGGGTCCCTACATTATCAACATATGGTTTAAACATGATTTATAGTTTGATTTCTTTAATATGTGGACAACTGCACAGATAATAACAGATTATTCAACTACATAGTTCCATGGTATTTATCAAGTCATAATTCTTACGATGCACTCCCACACACCCGTCACCTAGCATGTGAGTCACCTCAAAACCAATCACAAATCATAAAGTTTAGTATTTCATACCCTCAGGACCATATTTAGAACTGTTTCTTACCTCAAATCGTGCAATTCTTTATTTTTTTATGACTTTGCCTCGCGAATCAGCCTCCGAACACCTCGAATCTAGTCACAATTAATTCAGTTCAGTCAATACAATTTATAGGAATTAATTCTATATGAAAATACTAATTTTCCAACATAATCCAAAATTTAACTCAAAAATCGCCCGTGGGGCCCACGTCTCAGAACGCGACAAAGTTACAAAATATGAATGCCCATTCAACCATGAGTCCAACCATACCAATTTTACCAAATTCCGACGTCAACGCGACCCTCAAATCTTCAATCTAAACTTAAGGGTTTTCACAATCTTCCCAATTTAAAATACCAATTAAATGCTAAAAATAGCAATGATTCAGGTAATTTGACCAAAATTGAGTTTAGAACACTTAACCCGTTGTTTCCCTTCAAACTCTCACAAATTTCGCCTCTTCCCGAGCTCCAAATCATTAAAAATAGAAAATGGGACACAGTCCCATTTTTAGAACTTAAACATTCTGTCCAAGCATCCCTTCTTCGCGAACGCGGCAAGTCCCTCGTGTCGCGAAGCAATACTAGCTCCAGCCCAAAAACTGCCCTTCGCGAATGCGAGTCACAACTCACGAACGCGATTCTTTACCAAGAGAACCTTCACGAACGCGATTTCCCCTTCGCGAACGCGAAGGCTAAAATTCTCACCGGCCCAGTTTCCCTTTCACTAACACGATGCCCCAATCGCGAATGCGTAGCCTCACCATCTTACCTTACGGGAACGCGAGGCCCCAGTCATGAATGCGTAGTACAAAATCAACAACCAACAAATCCTTCTTCGTGAATGCGTGAAAACCTTCGCGTTCGCGAAGAACAAAACTAGGCACCAGACATCAGCAGTGGCAACTTAGCCAAACTTGGTCCCAAACCACCCGGAAACACTCACGAGGCCCCCGGGACCTCAACCGAATATTCCAATAAGCCTAAAATATCATACGAACTTAGTCAAAACCTCAAATCACATCAAACAACGATAAAATCACTAATCATACCCCAATTCAAGCTTAATGAAACTAAAAATGTCTAACTTCTACATTCGATGTCGAAACCTATCAAATCGAGTCCGATTGACCTTAAAATTTGCACACAAGTCACAAATGACATAACAGACATATTTCAATTTTAGAATTATATTCCGACCCCGATATCAAAATGTCAAATCCCCGATCAAACTTCCAAACTTAAATTTCTATTTTATTTATTTCAAGCCTAATTCAACTATGGACTTCCAAATAATTTTTCGGACACGTATCAAAACTCTATTCCGGGGTCGTTTACACATAAGTCAACATCCGGTCAATCGTTTCAACTTAAGTTTTCATCCTTGAGACTAAGTGTCTCAATTTATTCTGAAACCTCATCGGACCAGAACCAATTACCCCGGCAAGTCACATAACAACTGTAAAGCACAAATTGAGTAGTGGGGGGAAGAGGGTTGTAATGCTCAAAATGACCGGTCGAGTCGTTACATATATATAATTAATAGTTATTTATATAAGGGATACATATATAAAAATTATTAAAGACTTGATTGTAAAATTAAATTAGGAATTGAATTCCTGAAGAGTTCGGCAAATTCAACTCATTGGGATGGGATTTGCATTTTATAATAGGAAACTATTTCTAAAGCTAGAATCCAAGTTTGAATTGGATTAGGTATGTGAAATCTCATAAAGGAGAATTCCAATTGAAATTGGATTCCATAAAGAGTTCGGCAAATTCAACTCATTGGGATGGGATTTGAATTTTATAATAGAAAAATATTTCTAAAGCAAGAATCTAAGTTTGAATTGGATTAGGTATGTGAAAGTTCATAAAGGAGAATTCTAATTGGAATTGGATTCCATAAAGAGTCGGCTATGAAATTTCCAGCATGTGATTTGCACTTTCCAATGGAAATTATGTGTGTGTGTGTATATATATATATATATATGTGTGTGTGTGAGTACTAATTTAGAATAAGAGATATAGATCTTATACATATTATAAAGTTACACGGAAACCAAGAGAGTTATTCTTGAGAAGAAAATTATTTTGAGAAAGTAATAGTTCAATACAAAGCCAAGATAGAAAATATTAGTATAGGAAAATTGTTTCTTGTTTTTCTACCTTTGAGTTGAGATTTTTGAGAAATATTTCAACACAATCATTCAATTTGTTCATGGAGTTTTATTGACCAAAGAGTTGATAGCAAGGATCGGTCTCGGTGTGGATGCGCATAGAGTCTTCGCACTATCGAAGAAATTCTAAAACGAGACTCTCTTCATCAGGTACGTCTTAGATCCGATCTTTGACATGTAAATAAATTTTAAACAGGAAAGTTCTCCCGAGAATTGTTATTGCCTTCCGCTGTGTGTTATGAACACCTCCCTCAATCCAACAGTGGTATCAAAGCCATAGTTTCTCGTGTCTAAAATTTATTTACAACATATTTTAAGATTTTGTTTGAAGAGTTCAAACCATTATCCTTCTGTCTTGTGCAATAGTCAAATTGTTTGAATGTATATGGATGATATTATTTTATTGTAAATAAAATATATTTTCATATAAGTTAAACTACTAAGATAGTTCGTAACTTGAATTTGAATTTTCGTATAAGATATGTCGGTAATCTATAATAGGTTATTAGATTATACGGTTATTTTAATTGTTATTAGTTTATGGAATATTAATTAATAATAATGTTCTGGCATGAATTATTTTATGTGATATATAAGATAAACATGTTAGAAGTATGTTGAATTTTATTTTTATGTCACATGCTTGTTCGTTATATAGTTTTGAATTATTATTACATGTGATGTAAATTAATTTAGGACAAAGCATATAGACAACTTGAACAAAATTCACCACGATTTATCTTTTTCATAACCACTCACTGGAGGTTTCACCTCCTCCACAATATGATGCATAATATCCTCTGGTAAATAGTCCTTTAATTTGGTCAAGTTTCACTCGTTTTCCTTGGCAAATTCATGAACATATTTTACATCTTCGTTGCCCCAAAAATCTGATGGTGTGACATCATATAGAGGCCCCAAACCTGTCCAATTATCATGCCAAAAATTAGAAGATCCTTCCTTTACTTGCCACCAAATTTGGTGGTCTATAAGCTCTCTACATTGTAATATTTGTTTCCACACATGCGACACATATTTCTATTGCACCATTGTCGGGCCATGTTTCTTGCAGTATTTAACCACCATAAATTCTTTCCAGAGTGAGTTTTTTGTGTCCTTTACTCTAAAGTTCCACCACAGTTTACAAAGTGAGGCCTTGGACACATCAAACATAGACCGAAATCCCACACCTCCTTCCTTTTTTGGTAATCATAAGTTTATCCATGCTGCCAAATGTCTACCCTTTCCATCTATGGATTGTAGGGAAATAACACGGAAAAATAACAATAATACTACAATAATATTATTTATAAGCAGATACATGAATTGACTTAAGTAGTGTTGGACACTGTCCTAAAAAACTCTTTCAGTAGTGTGAAATATTTCCCCATAATTAAAAAAGCTTACCTCTACTTAAGAGGATATAAGAATCAGCAAAATATTAAATTACAAACCCAGCTATTTAAAAGAGGGGAACAAAATAAAATAGACTACTAAAGTTTGAGAAGGAAAGGCAACAAAAAGGGAAGCTAGTGAAGAACGAAAGAGCAAAGGAAAGTTGCTGATGGTTGATGCCTAAGTTGAATGCCTATTTATAGGCTTTAAGAGAGGTTTGAAGCATATATAACACTTGTCTTGAATTATCTATGCAATTGCCACACTCATTTCTCCATTGCCACTTGGAAGGATATTTGTCCAATTTTGAAAATATCACAACATGAATTAGTCCAGAAAAACCTTGCAAACATACGACGTATCTGAGCAATCACATAATCGTGCGGATTTACTGCAGACAACAAATAAATAGGGATGCTTTGCAGCACATGTTTGATCAAGATTGCCCTTCCTCTTATTGAAAGTGATTTTCCTTTCAGGATTGCAGCTTATCACTCACATTGGTGATTAATCCATCATAGTATGCTTTCCTTTGACTATAGAAAATAGGGCATCCAAAGTAAGTAAAAGGAAAAGACTTTTGGCAAATACCTGTATGAATCTCCACCGTGATGACCGTATCCATATGTAACGACCCGACCAGTCATTTTGAGTATTTATGATCCTTTCAACTATTTGAAGTCTTAAATAACTTCCTACGAGGTATTATGACTTGTGTGAATTGTCGGTTTTGCTTTTAAGGTATTTCAGAGTTAGCTTGGAAGAATAAATTTCACGTTGGAAGCTTAAGATGAAATAGTTGATCGGATGTTGACTTATGTGTAAACGACCCCGGAATAGAGTTTTGATGATTCCAATAGCTCTGTATGGTAATTTTGGACTTAGGAGCGTATCCGGAAAATTATTTGGAGGTCCGTAGTCGAATTAGGCTTGAAATAGAGAAAGTTAAATTTTTTGGAAGTTTGACCGGGGGGTTGACTTTTTGATATCGGGATCGGAATCCAGTTCTGAAAATTTTCATAGTTTCGTTATGTCATTTATGACTCGTGTACAAAATTTGAGGTCAAGCGAAATTAATTTGATAGGTTTTGCCATCACATGTAGAAGTTGGAAATTCTTAAGTTCCTTAAGCTTGAATTCTCGAGGGGCTTGGGTGTATTGTTTTTGGATCATTGGTTGAGAGACTAGTAAGGTTAAGAAATTTGGGAGTTTCACCATATCCAATATCGGGTCAAGATGACCTCTTTTCAGTATTTTCAATGCGTGAGCAGGTCCGTAGCGTGTTTTATGATTGAAATTCATATATGGTTTGTGTCCGGGAGGTTTCGGATGGTTAACGGATCAAAATTTGGACTTAAACAACTGCTAGAAATTTTTGCTGCTGGAAAACAATCGAGGCCATGAAAAAACAAGGTCATGAAAAATCGAGGTCATGACAAACCTAAGGCCAAGGATGGAAGGCCGAGGATCAAAAGCCGAGGATCGAAGGCCGAGAATGGAAGGCCGAGGATCGAAGGCCGAGGACAGAAGGACGAGGATCAAAAGCTGAGGACCGAATGCCGAGGACTGAAGGCCGAGGGCTGAGGGCCTGGACAGAACTGTGAGTTATAAAGTAAGGGACTTCGTCCAATTTTCCATTTTTGTCAAATTGGAGCTTAGGGATAGGCGATTTTAGGGAGAGTTTCAGAGAAAATATCGGGGTAAATGCTCTTAACTCAATTATGATTAGATTACCGGAATCCATCATTTTTTTCATGATTTAATTAGTTTCTTGAGATTGAAATTTGGGAAAATTTTAGAAATCTCATAGAGAAGAATTGTTGATATTCCAGTGTCAATTCGGAGTCGGATTTGAGTGAAACTAGTATGGTTGGACTCGTAATTGAATGGGTTATTTGATTTTGTGAGTTTCATTAGATTCCGAGATGTGGGACCCACAGGCGATTTTTGGAGTGTAATTTCGGATTTTTATGGAAAATTAGTATTTTCTTATGGAATTATTTCCAATAAATTTTCTTGGCTGAATCGAATTATTTATGACTCGATTTGAGGCGTTTGGAGGCCAATTCACGAGGAATAGGCATACCGGAGTAAAGAATTACACGGTTTGACGTAAGTAACACTTCTAAACTTGGTTCTAAGGGTATGAATCCCCGAATTTGTTATGATATAAATTGTTTGGAGGTGACACTCATGATAGGTGACGAGCATGTGGACGTGCACCATATAAATTGTGTCTTGAATAATTGTGCAGTTGTAAAATTAATGAATCATGTTATTATCTGAACATTCGGTCTTGAATAAATCATGTGCAGTTGTAAGATTAATGAATCATGTTATTATCTGAACATTCTCTACGTGTTAGAGAAATTGAGCTGAGGCTCCTATGAAAGATCATGTTAAGGCTACGTGCCAATATTTTGGGACCCATGGGGTCGTGTTGCTGTTGAATTAATTGTTCAGAAATATACATTTCACACTCATTAATAATTGTCCATTGTGAGGATATTCATGGGATTGAGCTGCGCAATTCAGTAGGCCATAATGGCTTTATACATCATTATTATATGGATTGGGTTTCCCCGCCTGCAGCAGGACTTATAGGCTTTACTATTTTAAGGATCGGGGTTGCCCGCCTGCAGCAGGCCTTATAGGATTTGCTATTATACGGATCGGGACTGCCCGCATGCAGTAGGCCATATTGGCTTTGTATTATACTTGGGCTGAAGTAGCCCCTCCGGAGTCTGTACATACCCCAGTGAGCGTAGATGATTATGTATATTCGGGATGGATTTCCCAGGGCATGGACTTGCCTTACTTATTTGTATTGTAATGAGTTTACCTAGACATGGATCTTGTCCATATCATTTTATTTGTGGATAAATTATCCCAGGGATGGATTGGCCTTATACGGTACTGGGTGACTGACTGTCAGTCGATGTGTATTTATTTACAGGTTGCAATACCCCTGGACTGGATTGGCCATAAACAGTACCGAGTGACCAGATAATTTGTGACCAGTATTTACATGAGGCATTTTTACTGAGATGTCATATTCTTCATATCTACAGTATTGATCTATTTCACTTGTACTGAGTTTAAATGTTAAATTTGAAAGGATGTCTACATTTTGTACCATTATTTATACTGGACTGTACCTACGGAGCTCGTCATTGCTTTCAGCCCAGAGGTTAGTCATGTTACTTATTGAATTAGTTGTACGCATACTATTCTCTGCACCTTGTGTGCAAATCCAGGTGCTCCTAGATATGACGACTGTTAGAATTCGGAGTTCTTTCCGTTGGAGACTATTAAGGTAGGTGCTTGAAGACCACAGACTTGATTACCTTCCTGTTTAGTTATTGTACTATTCTATATTTTAGACAGTGATTCTTACCAGTCAGACTTTGTATTCATTTAGATACTCATGTACTCAGTGACACCGGATTTTGGGAGTGTTTATATATGTATTTGTGAATTTTCTTCCGTTGAATTTCATCATTTTGTTTTTAAACATAAAAGATATGGGAGTTTATTGAGATTGTCGGCTTGCCTAATATTGAGATAGGCGTCATCACGACAGGTGAGATTTTGTATCGTGACACCATAGGAGCAAATTCATGCAAATAAATGATTGCATTTGTGCTGCACGCGTTAAACATAATTTTGAATAGGTTTAGATGTTTGAATACCATAATGAAATATTCGACCAACCAATAATTTTTGAATTTGAAAAAGAGTCAGAAGAAATAGTTCGGATCTCTTATTGTTTATTTCTCGAACCGAGAGTTTCATGAATTGAAATCCGGATGTACATAGACATAAATGGTCCAACATGAGCAAGAATTTTCATGAACATTTGGAAGAGTCTGTTTCTGAGTATACGAGTTGTTTTTAAATAGTGTCCGATAAATTAAGTATTAGTTGTGGACAATACCCCCCCCTCCCCCAATAGAAAATAATATTTACGGTAACAGCGAAATAATAACCAGGGGTGGCTCTAAAGGCTTGGCCATTGCCTTAGGCCCCAAAAATTTGAAGGCCCCAAATTTACTTAATCTCTAATTATTATGACTACTATATACTATAGAATTTATATAAATAATTATTATAAGGAAAAGTGTTATAGTATATGTTTTTGTTATTTGATTGAGGTTATTTTATACCAATAAGTTTATAAATTATGATAATTTTCTCACTCATTAATTAGTATATTTGCTTCACTTTGCACTTTTAATTGTATCCTTTTCATATAGGAATTAAGATATATATCGACAACATAATAAATTTCTTTTACAATCTTTTTTGAAACTGCATGAACACAAAAGCATTCATACCGGCTTTCTTTTGGGGTAACTCAACATATTATAATAGGTTATTTACAATTAATATTAAATATTCACCAATAAGTGCTACTAATTAATAAAATAAACTACAATTATCGTATAAATTGATCGGAATGAATAAATATTTTTGATACTGTCAATGCTCAAAACATAAGTTATTACGTTATGTACGTTTATTTCTTTTTCTTGATCGTGATGATAGCAAAATCAAAATTTTTGTGATGACTTAATAGGTCATCTTATATTTTAGAACCTAATTCTGTGTTTCATGGTTTCAAAAACCTCATCTTAGCCTTCCTCGATTTGTGTGTGCAGTCCGAGTGTTCTTCCGGAAGAGTTATATGTTAAAAACTGATAAAAATAAGAATTTTGTCTGAAAAATTAATTTGAGTTGACTTCGGTCAATATTTTAAGTAAACGGACCCGGATCCGTGTGTTGATGGTCCCGATAGGTCCGTACCATAATTTGGGACCTGGGAGAATGCCCAGATTCGAATTCCGAGGTCCCTAGCTCGAGATATGGAATGTTGATGAAATATTAAAAGTTTGGAAGCTTGATGATTTTAAGAATTTACTGCTATTTGGTCTTATTGATACCGGGTCCGTATTTTGGTTCTGGAGCCCGGTACAGTTCCACTATAATATTTATGTCTTGTCTGTCTAATTTGGTGAGAAATAGATTTGATTTGATGTGATTCAGACGTTCGGTTGTGAAAATAGAAGTTTTAAAGTTTTCTTGAAAATTTCATTTGATTTGGTGTCTGATTCGTGGTTCTAGGCATTAGTTTGGTGTTTTGGTCGCGTGAGCTAGTTCGTATGAGGTTTTAGGACTTGTGTGCATGTTTGGTTTGGAGCCCCGAGGGCTCGGGTGAGTTTCGGATAGGCTACAGGTATTTTGAAACTTAGAAATCTGGTTTTCTGCAGTTTCAGGTGCCTTCTGGTTTCCTTCTTCGCGTTCGTGAAGGCACTCTCGTGAACGCAAAGTGTGAGCTGGGCTTGGGGATGCTTTGTTCTACGTGAATACAAGGCCATGGTCGTGAATGCGGAGCATTGGGGGTTTTCTCTTCGCGAATGCGATAGGCAACACGCGAACGCGTAGAGTTATTGGAGGTGGGCTGGGGATCAGTGGGTTGTTCTATGCGAAGGTGAGACAAGGCTCACGAACGCGATGGCCAGGGGGGAGAGACCATCGCTAACGCGTGCAATCCTTCGCAAACGCGAAATCCATTCCGGCTGCTGCACTTCGCGTTATAATAACCAGGCTCGGCTTAGGTGCGATTTTGAAGGGAAAACTCAACATCAATTCATAGGTTTGTACTCTTTAACTCATTTTCTTCCATTTCTAATCATCACCCATTAAATTCCTAGCCCTAATCTTTGTTCTTTCATGATAGAAAACTAGAGATTTAGGAAGAATTGGGTGTTTTTTACAAATTAGGGATTTAGACCTTGATTTGGGGTCGGATTCCATAACTAATTGTATAATCGGGCTCGGGGTGAATGGATTAATGGATTTTGTCCCGAACCTCGGGTTTTGACCAAGCGGGCCCGGGGTCAATTTTTGACTTTTTGGAGTGAGGTAAGTGTTGTGTCTAACTTTGACTTGAGCGAATTAGGAACCCTCGAACTATTTGCTATGTGAAACTCATGTGAACGGCATATATGTGAGGTGACGAGTACTTATGTGCCGCCAATTTATGTGTTTTTCCCTGATATCCGATTTTCTCATATTATCTCTTTCCCTGTCTTAATTGTTACATGCTCCAATTATGTTCCCATGCCTAATTGCTACCTATTAGACATTGTTTCCCCTTGTTCAATATATTGTTCTTTCCATAGTTCCATTATCTCCTATTATTTGCTTAAGTTGTTTTATCGGTACCTTTCTGCTGTATATTCTGAATTGGTCTCGCTGTATAGTATTACTTATGTGAACTTTCATGGTGTACAAGATTCCTATTTGTTTCAGTTTGAGGTTTAAGTTTTGTGAAAGGATTCTGTGACTTAAATTGTGAAATTTCTATATATATTGAGTAATTAATATTGATATGCTGGGATCGGGTTGCACGCCGCAACATGAGGAATAAGGGTGATATATATTGAGGTGGAATAATGGTGATTTGATACAGAACGGTGGGAACGGGTTGCACGCCGCAACAGATGTAATAAGAGTGGATTGTTTGGTAGAATAAGGGTAAACAATTATTGTATTATTGTGAAATGGTGGGATCGGGTTGAACGCCGCAACACTTTTATTTAAATTCACTATCATTTATGCTATTATGAGCAAATAAGGGAGGAATATGAGATCTACGGTGGGATCGGGTTGCGCGCCGCAACAACCTATGTGTTTATGTTTTCCCTGAATTGTGTTAGCTTTATGGTATTCTTTTTTTTGCACTTAAGGATTGGTAATTTCTTAGCATTGTTGATATATCTCCGGGAGTTGAGGTATTTTTACAATTTACTGCTTTCTTCTATTATGCATTTCTTATCCTGCTTTTATTATATATAGTGTGTATAGGTTGCATTGTGAGTGACCCGCATTAGCCTCTTCACTACTTCGTCGAGGTTAGGCTTGGCACTTACCGGTACATGGGGTCGGTTGTACCGATAATGCAATCTACACTTCCTGTGTAGATTTTGGTGCTGGTCCGAGCTGATCATGAGGTTGGCTGCAGGATTCGTTTGATAGGAGACCCAAGGTAGATCTGCCGATGTCCGCAGACCCTGATGTCCCCTTCTATACATTACACTTTACTGTTTCTTTCATTTCTAAAACAGTTGTATGTCTTTTAGACCTTTACTTGTAGAAAAATCTTTGAAGTTCGTGAATTGTGACTCCAGATCCGGGTAGTAGTATGTATACATTGAGGCTGTTATAACTTTCCGCACTCATTTTTAACTCGTTATAGCTTATTTGTTGTTAATTACCGAAATGCGAAAGAATTGGCTTAATGATTCTCTAACGTTGGCTTTCCTAGCAAGTTAAATGTTAGGCTCCATCACAGTCCCGACAGTGGAAATTCCGGGTCGTGACATGTTGGTATCAGAGCACTAGTTTGCCTAGGTCTCACAATTCACGAACAGGCTTAGTAGAGTCTGGAGGATCGGTACGGAGACGTCTGTGCTTATCTTCCAGAGGCTATGAAGTTTAGGAACAAATTCCACTTATATTATTCTCTGTCGTGCATTTTTGTTTTCTCAATACTGATTGAACTCTTCTACTCTTATTTTCTTACACATGGCGAGAACACGTACTGCTTCTATAGCTGAGAAGCAGCTAGAGCCCCCAGTGGTAGCTCCTACGAGGGGCAAAGGCCGAAGTCATGCCAGAGGCCGAGGCAGGGGCAGGGTTCAGCCCAGAGACCGAGCAGCAGCCCCAGCCATGGAGCCTCAGGTAGAGCTTGACGAGGAGGTTCTAGCCCAGACTATTCCTACCGGGCCAACTCAGGTTCCGGAGGGGTTCTGCCCAATAAATGGTGGAGAGATTATTTGTTAACCAGACCAGCTGGGTCGCCTGCTCTTACTTGGGACTAGTTCTCTTATCTCTTCCTAGAGAAGTTTCTGCCTATCACATTGACAGAGGAGCATCACCGTCAGTTTGAGTGTCTCCAGTAGGGTAATATGACTATTACTCAGTATGAGACCCATTTTGTGGATTTGGTCTGTCATGCTCTTCTTCTACTTACCGCTGAGAGAGAGAGAGAGAGAGGGTGAGGAGGTTTATTGACGGTCTTGCTCAGCCTATCAGATTGCAGATGCCTAAGGAGAGTCGGAGTGAGATTTCTTTTCAGGCGGCTGCCAATATCACCAGGCGAGTGGAGATAGTTCTTGCACAGGGAGGTCAGGGGTCTGATAAGAGGTCTCGTCATACCGGTGAGTTCATCGGTGCCTCACCTAGAGGTAGGGGTAATTTTGGTAAGGGTCATCTTCCCAGGCCATTTCATTCAGCGCTTCAAGCATCCCACAGTGCTTCAGGGAGTCGTGGTCCTTATGTGCCTTATTTTGGGCAGCCAGCCTATAATGCACCATCAGCTCCTATCAGTGCACCTCCTATTCAGAGTTACTACCATGGTCCTTCGGCTCGTCCGGGTCAGTCTCAGTTTCCACCGCCACAGTACCAGGACGGATGTTTCGAGTGTGGTGGTTATGGGCATATCAGGAGGACCTGTCCGAGATTATTGGGCATCCCGCCACAACATCAGGGTTCTCGTGCCATGGTTCCGGCACCAGTTGCTGTACCACTTGCTCATCCAGCCAGAAGCAGTGGTCAGGCAGCCAGAGGTAGTGGCCAGACTGTTAGAGGTAGAGGTCAGGCCGTTAGAGGTGGAGGTCAGCCAGCTAGAGGTCGTCCCAAGGACGTAGTTCAGGGCGGTGGGGCCCAGCCCCAGTGTTATGCTTTTCCAGTCAGGCTTGAGGCTGAGTCATATGACGCTATTATCACAGGTATTGTTTTAGTTTGCAGTAGAGATGCTTCAGTTTTATTTTATCCGAGTTCTACTTACTCCTATGTGTCATCCTATTTTGCTTCATATTTGGTTGTGTCTTGTGATTCTTTAAGTGCTCCTATGTATGTGTCCACATCGGTGGGAGATGCTATTATGGTAGATCGTGTTTATCGTTCGTCTGTAGTCACCATTGGGAGTCTTGAGACTCGTGTAGATCTTTTACTTCTCAATATGGTTGATTTTTATATCATTGTGGGTATGGATTGGCATCACCTTATCATGCTATATTAGATTGTCACACCAAGACAGTGACCTTAGCCTTACCAGGGTTGCCTCGACTAGAGTGGAGAGGGACTCCTGGCCATTCTACCAGCAGGGTTATCTCTTATGTGAAGGCTCGGCATATGGTCGAGAAGGGGTGTCTAGCTTATTTGGCTTATGTCCACGATTCTAGTGTGGAGGTTCCTTCCATGGATTCAGTACCCGTTGTTCGTGAGTTTCCAGAGATGTTTCCTGCAAACCTGCCGAGGATGCCACCCGACATGGATATTGATTTCTGTATTGATTTGGCTCCAGGCACTCAGCCTATTTCCATTCCGCCATACCGTATGGCCCCGCCAGAGTTGAAAGAATTCAAGGAACAGTTGCAAGATTTTCTCGATAAAGGCTTCATTAGACTTAGTGTCTAAACTAGGGTACACCTGTGTTGTTTGTGAAGAACAAAGATGGATAAATGAGAATGTGTATAGATTATCGACAGTTGAACAAAGTCACCATCAAGAACAAGTATCCATTGCCGAGGATTGATGATTTAGTTGATCAGCTTCAGGATGCCAAGGTGTTTCGAAGATTGATTTGAGATCTGGCTACCATTAGTTGTGGATTAGGGCACCCGATGTCCCTAAGACAGCTTTTCGCACTCGGTACGGACATTATCAATTTCTGGTGATGTCCTCTGGGTTGACAAATGCCACAGCAGCATTTATGGATTTGATGAACCGAGTGTTCAAGCCTTATTTGGATTCCTTTGTGATCGTGTTTATTGATGATATCTTGATCTACTCTTGCAGTCGAGAGGAGCATAAGCAGCATCTCGGGATTGTACTTCAGACTCTGAGAGCCAGCCAGTTGTATGATAACTTTTCAAAGTGCGAGTTTTGGTTGGATTCAGTCACTTTCTTGGGGAACGTTGTATCAGCGGAGGGCATTCAGGTATATCCTAAGAAGATTGAGGCAGTTCAAAACTGGCCTAGACCCACTTTAGCTATGGAGATCAGGAGTTTCTTGGGTTTAGCGGGCTATTACCGTCGATTTGTGGAGGGGTTTTCCTCTATAGTAGCCCCATTGACTAGGTTGACTAAGAAGGGTGCCCCATTCAGATGGTCAGACGAGTGTGAGGCGAGCTTTTAGAAGCTTAAGACTGCTTTGACTATAGCATCGGTGTTGGTGTTGCCCACACGTTCAGGGTCTTATACGGTATATTATGATGCATCCCGTGTTAGGCTCGGTGCAGTATTGATGCAGGAGGGCAAGGTAATTTCATATGCGTCGCGGCAATTGAAGGTTCACGAGAAGAATTACCCTGTCCATGACTTAGAGCTGGTAGCCATTGTTCATTCGCTGAAGATTTGGAGGCATTATCTTTATGGCGTGTCGTGTGAGGTTTTCACGGATCATCGAAGTTTGCAATACTTTTTCAAAAAAAAGGAGCTCAATTTGAAGCAGATGAGGTGGTTAGAGCTATTGAAAGATTATGATATCACCATCTTATATCATCCCGCGAAGGCTAACATAGTGGTTGTTACCTTAAGTAGGAAGTCAGTGAGTATGGGCAGCCTTGCGTATATTCCAGTTGGTGAGAGACCACTTGCATTAGATGTTCAGGATTTGAACAATCAGTTCGTGAGGTTGGATATTTCTGAGCCCAGTCGTGTTCTAGCTTGTACTGTCACTCGGTCTTTGTTGTTTGAGCGCAACAGGGAGCGGTAGTATGATGACCCTCATTTGCTTGTCCTTAGGGATACGGTGTGGCACGGTGTTGCCAAGCAGGTTACTATTGGAGATGACGATGTTTTGAGGATGCAGGGTCGTGTTTATGTGCCTAATATAGATAGACTTCATGAGTTGATTCTTGAGGAGGCCCACAGCTCCCAGTATTCTATTCACTCGAGCGCCGCCATGATGTATCAGGACTTCCGGCAGTATTATTGGTGGAAGCGGATGAAGAAGTATATAGTTTCCTATGTAGCTCGGTGTCTAAATTGTCAACAAGTAAAGTATGGGCATCAGAGACCTGGTGGTTTGCCTCAGAAGATAGAGATTCCCGAGTGGAAGTGGGAGCATATCACTATGGATTTCGCTGTTGGACTCCCACAGACTCAGAGGAAGTTCGATGCCATTTGGGTCATTATGGACAGGCTGACTAAGTCAGCGCACTTCATTCCTGTGGTAGTTACCTATTCTTCGGAGCGGTTGGCAGAGATGTACATCCGCAAGATCGCCCATCGTCACGGTGTGCCCGCGTCTATCATTGTTGATCGAGGTTCACAGTTCACCTCACACTTTTGGAGAGCAGTACCGTGTGAGTTGGGCACGCAGATTGAGTTGAGCTCAGCGTTTCATCATCAAACGGACGGGCAGTCCTAGCGCACTATTCAGATATTGGAGGATATGCTCCGCGCATGTGTTATAGACTTCGCAGGATCGTGGGATCAGTTCTTGCCCTTTGCAAAGTTTGCCTACAACAACAGCTACCAGTCGAGCATTCAGATGGATCCGTATGAGGCATTATACGATAAGCGGTGCCGGTCGCCAGTTATGTGGTTCGAGTCGGGGGAGGCTCGGTTGTTGGGTATAGATTTAGTACAGGATGCCTTGGATAAGGTCAAGATTATTCATGATCGACTTCGCATAGCCTAGTCCAGGAAGAAGAGTTATTCCGACCGCAGAGTTTGTGATGTTGCATTCATGGTCGGGGAGAGAGTATTGCTTTGGGTATCACCCACGAAGGGTGTAATGAGGTTCGGAAAGAAGGGCAAGTTGAGCCCTAGGTATATCGGACCTTTTGAGATTCTGGAGAGAGTGGGAGAGGTGGCTTACAGGCTTGCATTTCCACCGGGGTTATCAGTGGTTCATCCAGTATTCCATGTGTCCCTGCACCGGAAGTATCACGGCGATCCATCCCATGTGTTAGACTTCAGCTCTGTCCAGTTGGACAAGGAATTGACTTACGAGGAGGAGCAAATGGCTATTCTAGCCCGGCAGGTTCGCTAGTTCAGATCAAAGAGTTATACTTCAGTTCGAGTGCAGTGGAGAGGTTAGCTAGTCGTGGCAGCTACTTGGGAGTCCGAATTGTACATGCGGAGTAGATATCCACATGTTTTCACCAGCCCAGGTACTTTTCTATGTCCGTTCGAGGACGAACGATTGTTTTAGAGGTGGAGAATGTGATGATCCGATAGGTCAACTTATATTTTAGAACCTAATTCTGCATTTCGAGGTCTCAAAAACCTCATCTTAGGCTTCCTCGATTTGCGTGCGCAGTCTGGGTGTTCTTCTAGAAGGCTTATATGTTAAAAACTGATAAAAATAAGCATTTTGCCTAAAAAATTAATTTCAGTTGACTTCGGTCACTGTTTTGAGTAAACGGACCCGGATCCGTATGTTGACGGTCCCGGTAGGTCTGTACAGTAATTCCGGACCTGGGCGTATGCCCGGAATTGAATTCCGAGGTCCCTAGCTCGAGATATGGAATTTTGATGAAAAATTAAAAGTTTGAAAGGTTGATGATTTTAAGAATTTACTGATGTTTGGTCTTGTTGATACCGGATCCATATTTTGGTTCCGGAGCCCTGTACAGGTCCATATAATAGTTATGACTTGTCTGTCGAATTTGGTGAGAAACAGAGTTGATTTGACGTGATTCGGACGTTCGGTTGTGAAAATAGAAGTTTTAAAGTTTTCTTGAAAATTTTATTTGATTTGATATCCGATTCGTGGTTCTAGGCATTATTTTGGTATTTTTGTCATGTGAGCGAGTTCGTATGATGTTTTAAGACTTGTGTGCATGTTTGGTTTGGAGCCCCGAGGGCTCGGGTGAGTTTCGGATAGGCTACGGGTGTTTTGAAACATAGAAATCTGGTTTTCTGCAGTTTCAGGTGCCTTCTGGTTTCCTTCTTTGCGTTCGCAAAGGCACTCTCGTGAACGCGAGGTCATGGTCACAAATGCGGAGCACTAGGGGTCTGCTCTTCGCGAATGCGGCAGGCAACACACGGACGCATAGAGTTATTAGAGGTGGGCTGGGGATTAGTGGGTTGTTCTACGCGAACGCGAGACAAGGCTCGCGAACGCGATGGCCAATGGTTGTAGACCATCACGAACGCGTGCAATCCTTTGTGAACGTGAAAGCCATTCGGGCTATTGCACTTCGCGAACGTGACAAGCCCTTCGCGAACGCGAAGAAGGCCTGACGCCCAGACCTTAAAATAGAACTAAAACAGGATTTTACCCATTTTTCATAAACTCTCCATTAGAGCTCGGCCTAGGTGCGCTTTTGAAGGGAAAACGCAACATCAATTCATAGGTTTGTACTCTTTTACTCATTTTCTTCCATTTCTATCATCACCCATTAAATTCTTAACCCTAATCTTGGTCCTTTCATGGTAGAAAACCAGAGATTTAGGAAGAATTGGGGGGTTTTTTGCAAATTGGGGATTTAGACCTCAATTTGGAGTCAGATTCTGAAACTAATTGTATAACCGGGCTCGAGAGTGAACGGGTGAATGGATTTTGGCCCGAACCTCGGGTTTTGACCAAGCGGGCCTAGGGTCGATTTTTAACTTTTTGGGAGAAAGTTTGGGGAATCTAAATTTATACATTGTAATTAATTTATTTAGCAATATTTGATATTATTGAGTCGTTTGTGGATAGATACGAGTGATTGGAAGGTGGATTCTAGAGGAAAAGCTGTAATTGAGTATTGAGTGGCCTGTGGAACGAGGTAAGTGTTGTGTCTAACTTTGACTCAAGGGAATTAGGAACTCTCGGACTATTTGCTATGTGAAACTCATGTGTGTGGTGTATATGTGAGGTGATGAGTACTTATGCGCCGCCAATTTATCTGTTTTTCCCTCATTTCCCATTTTCTCATATTATCTCGTTCCCTGTCTTTATTGTAACATGCCCCAATTGTGTTCCCATGCCTAATTGCTTCTTGTTAGACATTGTTTTCCCTTGTTCATGATATCGTTCTTTCTATAGTTCCATTATCTCCTATTATTTGCTTAAGCTATTTTATCGGTACCTTTCTGCTGTATATTTTGAATTGGTCTCGTTGTGTAGTATTACTTATGTGAACTTTGATGGTGTACAAGATTCCTATTTGTTTGAGTTTGAGGTTTAAGTTTTGTGAAAGAATTATGTGACTTAAATCGTGAAATGACTGTACATATTGAGTAATTAGTATTGATATGGTGGTATTGGGTTGCACGCCGCAACATGAGGGTTAAGGTTGATATATATTGAGGTGGAAGAAGGGTGATTTGATACTGAACGGTGGGAACGGGTTGCACGCCGCAATAGGTGTCATAAGGGTGGATTGTTTGGTGGAATAAGGGTGAACTATTATTGTATTATTGTGATATGGTGGGATGGGGTTGCACGCCGCAACACTTTTATTTATATTCACTGTCATTTACGTTATTATGAGGAAATAAGGAAGGAATATGAGATGTACGGTGGGATCGGGTTGCGCGTCGCAACAACCTATGTGTTTATGTTTTCCCTGAACTGTGTTAGCTTTATGGTATTCTTTTTTTTTGCACTTAAGGATTGGTAATTTCTGAACACTGTTGATATATCTCCGGGAGTTGACGTATTTCTTGCAATTTACTGCTTTTTTCTATTCTGCATTTCCTATCCTGCTTTTATTATATATATTGCGTACATGTTGTAGTATGAGTGACCCGCCTTAGCCTCGTCACTACTTCTTCGAGGTTAGGCTCGGCACTTACCAGTACATGGGGTCGGTTGTACTGATACTGCACTCTGCACTTTGTGTGCAGATTTTGGTGCTGGTCCGAGCTAATCATGAGGTTTGCTGCAGGATTCGTCTGATAGGAGACCCAAGGTAGATCTGCCGATGTCCGCAGACCCTGGTGTCCCCTTCTATATATTACACTTTACTGTTTCTTTAATTTCTAAAACAGTTGTATGTCTTTCAGACCTTTACTTGTAGAAAAATCTTAGAAGTTCGTGAATTGTGACTCCAGATCCGGGTAGTAGTATGTATATATTGAGGCTGTTATAAATTTCCGCACTCATTTTTAACTCTTTGTAGCTTATTTCTTATTAATTAATGAAATGTGAAAGAATTGGCTTAATGATTCTCTAACGTTGGCTTGCATATCAAGTGAAATGTTAGGCGCCATCACAGTCCCGACGGTTGAAATTTCGGGTCGTGACAATGTTTACTTTGAGTTCTGGACCTCAACATCCGATAATCCACTACTTTATTCTTTGTGCTCTTCCCCCCCCCCCCCCCCCCCTTCTTTTTTTAAATTCCCTATTGTTTATCTTAAATGATTAATTTGTTGTTTAGAAAGTAAATTTTTTTGTTGGTGTTAAAATTTTATAAATTAAATTTAAGGGCCTCTCAATACGGTTTCGCCTTAGGCCATAAGATCTGTTGAGCTGTCCTTGATAATAACATAGTAGTGAAATACTATAATCAACAAGAATAAAAAGAACAACAAGGACATAAAGATTTTAATATGAAAAACCTTTTTGAATAAGGTTAAAAACCACAGAATCGAGAGGAGCAAAATAATCTACTATAATGAGGAGTTTTACACTCTGTAATCCCGAATAAAATACTCTAGAGACCACTATACATTCAACTGAATGAAGATTAACCAATCAGAAGGCTTGCCTCGTAGCAACTTGTTAGTGCAACTTGAAAATTTGCATTATTTGCAAATTGATATTAAAACCAAGTCCGACCAAAACTTGTTTTGTTATCTGACATCCTTTTTATTTTTTTCTTTTCTTTCAAATCGGTATGGACCCCATTATTCATCAATACATAAAATTTCGTGAAGATGAGGAGTTCAGCACACATTCCTGTCCAAACTATAAGTTTCTTTTTGACCTAACTAAAAAGAACTAGCTGCCAGATTAAAACACTCCTATTGACTATGGATTCTACAGGTTTGCTGGAAATTTCTATTAAATTTTAAAGCTTGTAAGTATTATTTGCTTATCTTTAGCAACCATACTAGGTAGGACGTGAAACTAGCCAAAAAAGGAAATACAATAAAATAAAATAAATGGGAGCAACATTTATTAGGGAATTAAAGATGTTAGAGATAAAAATAGTAAATACTCTAATTCTTTATTGAAAATGATTATATATATACCGCAAAATCTTTCTTGAACAATATAATCGTGCAACAAAGAAATAACTCAATGGCGATGATTGGAGGATTTGCCAAGAAATCTTCCAATCTGGAATTGGGTGAGTTATATTTTAAATATTCTTCAACTGTAGTGTTTTGTATTGATGTAATCTTTTTCAAACAAAATATTATTTTTATAAAGTCATTTTTTGATGTTTAATTTCCATATTTTTCAAAAATGACAAACGACTTACCTCACTTACGCTGAAAATCTTTTAACTTCTTATTAGTTGTTCCAATTAACACTAATTAGACAATATCATTAATAAAGGAGATGCTTGAATGCCCTAGTGGGGAGGTGTAAGAGATTAACAATTGTGAGTATGAGGAGAGGTAGAGTTAGGCCGAAAACGTATTGGGAAGAGTTGATTAGGCAGAACATGACATATTTTCAGCTTACCAATAATGGTAAGCAGTCGAAAATTAGGGTAAAAAGTTAGTAAGCAGTCGAGCGTCTTTCCTTTCATACCAATAATGGTAGAATTATTCTGTATTTCCATATCTTGTTATTTATAATTCAGTTTTACTATTATCTTGTTGTTGCTACTGCTTCTCTTTTAGGAATTCTACACTATTGCATGTCTTCCTCTATACTATTGTGATTATACATGTTACCTTTGAGCCCATAATCTATTGAAAACAACCTCTCTATCTGCTTAAAGGTAGGGATAAAGTTATGTACTCACTACCTTATCCTAACCCCACTTGTTGGATTTGTTGTTATTCTTGTACGTATATGTACTTTAAAAACAATCACTCACTAATCAAACACCGAAAAATATGGCGCCTATGTTATTCTTTAGGCGTGCAGTTGTAGAGGAGCTTGCGCAACTAGGTGCAACCGTTTACACATGTTCGAAGATAGAATCAGAGCTAAATGAACCAATGCAAGATTGGGTAGACAAAGGGTTTCAACTAAGAGGTTCCGTATGTGATGTAACTTGTAGAGACCAAAGAGTTGAACTCATGGAAAAGGCTTCCTCTACATTCGATGGAAAACTCAACATTCTTGTGAGAACTATATCCTAAGTATTAATTATATTGTTGGTTAAAGTATTGTAACTATTTAATTTTTAACCAAGTTTATCTTCTTGATGTAGATTAATAATGTTGGAACAAACATTCACAAGGCCACTCTACATTATACTGCCGAATATTATGCCCACATATTTGCTACAAATTATGAATCTTCGTTCCATCTCTGTCAAATTGCTCATCCTCCTTTGAAAGCATCTGGAGCTGGAATTATTGTTTTCAATTCCTCTATTTCAGTCTTGTGCACGTGTCTGGTACTTCCATTTACGGACCAACAAAGGTGATATCCACTTATTTCTATCCTTTAAAACACTGAACAAATAAATGTCGTACTAAAGAATAACTTTATATCTTCTTATTAACTGATTGAAGCGGCAATGAATTAGCTTACGCGACATTTGGCTTGTGAATGAGCTAAAGATGGTATTCAGGTTAATGGCGTTGTGCCGTGGTTCATAAATACGCCACTCGTGGAACATGTAATATTCTCTCATCTTGCTTCAACGCTCCTGTATTTTACTATGAATATAACTTATATACATTGATCATTGTATAATTTTAGGTTATTAACTTCCTTTTTACTTTGTTAAATTAAAAAAATATTTTGATAAGCTTAAAATTTGTAATGACCCGGCCGGTCGTTTTGAGAGTTATAGCCCCGTTTCTCCCATTTCTGCTTCTTTTGTGCTCTACAGCTGTATTATGTCTTACTGGGTTGGTTGGTTCGGGTCCGGAGTAGTTTTGCAGTGAATTGAGACACTTAGTCTCTTAATTGGAAGCTTAAGTTAGAAAAGTTGATCGGATGTCGACTTGTGAGAAAACGACTTCGGATTTGAATTTTTATGGTTCTGTTAGCTCCGTTAGGTGATTTTGGACGTAGGAGTGCATCCGAAATGCGATTTGGAGGTCCGTAGTAGAATTAGGCTTGAATTGGCAAAAGTTGGAATTTTGGCGATTTTGGCCGGCAGTGAAAATTTACATATCGGAGTCGGATTGGATTTTCGGAAGTTGGAATAGGTTCGTGGTGTCATTTTTGACTTGTGTGTAAAATTTGAGGTCAGTCGTATGTGGTTTGGTAGGTTTCGGCGTCGTTTGTGTAATTTGAAAGATTATAAGTTCTTTAGGCTTGAATCCGGGTGTAATTGGTGTTTTGATGTTGTCTTGAATGATTCGAAGATTCGACTAAGTTTGAATAGGGTTATATGACTTGTTGGTTTGATTGGTTGAGGTCCCAGAGGCATCGGGGTGACTTCGGGTGATTAACGGCTTGATGGGAGTTGAGGAATTGCAGTTGAAGCTGCTGCTACTGGTGATACCGCACCTGCGGAGTGGGAATCGCAGGTGCGAACCTGCAGAAGCGAAGGAGGAGCCGCAGATGCAGCTAATAAGGATCTGAGTAGAGGACGCAAGTGCGATGGAATGCCCGAACCTGCGATGGTCGCAGAAGCAGATTAAGGGGCGCAGGTGCGAGTTTGGACCGCAGGTGCGATGTAGTTCCCGCAGCCGCGAAGAGCGCAGATGCGGTCACTTGATCACAAGAGCGGAGGCAGTGTATAGGGATTTTTCTGCAGATGTGGAAATGGAGCCACAGGTGCGAGAAGTCTGGGCAGAACCTATAAATAGTAGACTTCGAGATTTTTGACCATTTTTATCATTTTTGAGCTCGGATTTTGGGGATTTTGAGAGATATTTCGGAGTTATCACTGAGATAAGTTCCTTGTGCCTATTTATCTTCAATAATGGTGTTTCCTGTAATGACCTGGCCAGTTGTTTTGAATATTATAACCATGTTCCCCCATTTACTGCTCAATTTATGCATTACAATTGATTTATGACTTATTGAGTTAGTTGGTTCGGGTCCGGAAGGAATTCAGAGTGAAATAAGACACTTAGCCTCATAATTAAAAATTTAAGTTAGAAGACTGGACCGGATATAGACCTATATGTAAACGACCTCGGATTTAAATTTTGATGATTCCAATAGCTTCGTATGGTGATTTTGAACTTAAAAGTGTGTCCAAAAAATTATTGGAGGTCCGTAGTGGAATAAGGCTTGAAATGCCGAAAGTTGAATTTTTGGGAAGTTTGACCGGGGGTTGACTTTTTGATATCGGGGTCAGAATCCGATTCTGAAAATTTGAACGCCTCCGTTATGTCATTTATGACTTGTGTACAAAATTTGAGGTAAATCGGACGTGATTTCATAGGTTCCGGAGTCGTTTGTAGAAATTAGAAATTTCAAAGTTCATTAGGCTTGAATTGGGGTGTAATTCATGGTTTTAGCGTTGTTTGAGGTGATTTGAGGGTTCGATTAAGTCCGTATGATATTTTGGGACTTGTTGGTATATTTGGTTGAGGTCCCGAGGGGCTCGGGTGAGTTTCGAATGGTTAACAAATCAAATTCAAACTTAAAACCACTGCTGGAATTTTTGCTTCTGGTATTTTCGCACCTGCGGGGGTTGCGAAGCCGCATGTGCGGACCGGCTATCGCAGAAGCAGAGCTAGCCTCGCAAATGCGAGCCCGCAGAAGCGGCTCCAGTGGAGGTTCAGCAAAACCGCAGAAGCGGTTGAATTCTCGCACATGCGAGACCGCAGAAGTGGCTAAGTGAGTCGTAGGTGCGGAAGCCCTGGACAATATACATTTCAAAGGGGTTCTGAGTTTTGCCATTTTTGGACCTTCAAGCACGGTTTTTGGGGCGATTTGGAGAGAGAATTTGAGGAAAACTTGAGGTAAGTCACTTGTGATCATTTCTACTCCATATTATTGAATTATCATCAAATAATCTGACTAGATTACATGTTTTTGAGGTGTAAATCAGGGGTTTGAACTTAAGGATCTGAAAATAAGATTTGAGGTTTTTGGGGTCGAGTTAAGGTCGGATTTTGGTAAGATTAGAATGGTTAGACTCGAGGTTGAATGGGCTTCTGGATTTTGTAACTTTTGTCGCGTTTCAAGACATGGGCCCCACGGGCGATTTTTGAGCTAAAATTCGGATTTTTATGGTAAAATTGTATTTTCGTATGAAATTAATTCCGATAAATTTTATTGACTGAAACTAATAATTTGTGACTAGATTCGAGGCATTCAGAGGCCGATTTGCAAGGCAAAATCATAGAAGACTAAAGAACTTAACGCTCTAAGGTAAGTAACAGTTTTAAATTTGGTCCAGAGGGTATGAAACCCCGGATTTTGTGTCATGTGATTATTTTGGAGGTGACACACATACTAGGTGACGGAAATGTGGGCGTGCACCGAGGGGATTATGACATGGTCTGTCCCGTGAAACTGTAAAGTTGAATAACTTATTGTTAGCTATATGCTTTCTATGTGTTAAAGAAATTTGACTGTAAATCATGTTAGAAATCATGCTTAGGCTATGTGATAGTACTATTGGGACCCGCAAAGGTCACAGACTTGTTTAATTATTTGCTAATTGTTATCTTGTGCTCAGTCATGATTTTACTCGCGTATCATACCTCAGTCTTTCTTGATATTTGTTGATGTATTATGTTATCTTTGTTTGGGCTGATCTTTGTAATTTCTAAGATCCCGAGAGACTAGAGAGGTTGAGGACTGAGTAAGGCCGAGGGCATGTCGGTGAGGTAAGGATATTATGGCACGTGAGTTGTCCGTGCAGGATATTATAGCATGTGAGTTATCCGTACAGCACGTGAGTTGTCTGTGCAGATTATGGTGCTTGGCCTGTAGGAGCCCCTCTGGAGTCTGTACACCCCAGTGAGCGCGGGTACCCATTGAGTGTGAGTGCTGAGGGCTGAGAGCCGAGTGATGAGTTGAGTGACTGTTGCATGAGAGGCTATACTTGCTTTGCATTTGTTGTTGCACTTGATTGCTATCTGTCATTGTTGTGAAATCGCTGAAAGATTTTATGTCCAGATTACATGAACTTGAATTGTATAAAATTGATTTGACTTAAACTGCCGAATTTGAAAGCATATCTATTCTTTGATGGAATTACTGAAAGTGAACTATAACTGTGTAGCTGGTCATTATCTTCAATTCCTTAGTTATTATTGTTACTTGCTGAGTTGGTTGTACTCATACTACACCCTGCACTGCGTGTGCAGATCTAGGTGTTCTTGGACAAAGCGGGTGTTGATCCTTTCGCGCGGTTCATATTTAGGGGATTTTGAGGTAGCTGCCGTGTTCTGAAGACCTTGTCTCTCCTTTTCTATCTCCTTGTTTACTGTATTTGGTCTCAAACTATTATAGACCATATTTTCCAGACTTGTATTCATATTAGATGCTCATGTACTCAGTGACACCAGGTTTTGGGGAGTGTTCGTGTCAGTATTTGTGGGATTTTGTATTGTATTAAATTTTTGTATTTTCAAACTTAAGAGAAATTGTGGTTTATCAAGATTGTCGGCTTGCCTAGTATCGAGATAGGCGCCATCAAGACAGGTTGGCATTTTGGGTCGTGACAAGTTGGTATCAGAGCCCTAGGTTACATAGGTCTCACGAGTCATAAGGAGGTTTAGTAGAGTCTTGCGGATCGGTACGGAGACGTCTGTACTTATCTTCGAGAGGCTGCACAACCCTTAGGAAAATTTCACTTTCTTGAATTCTGTCATGCAAATTTGTTAATTCTGGAAACTACATTTCTGCTATTCTATTCTCTCACAGATGGTGAGGACACGTACTACCAGATCGTACGGTCAGCCACCAGTGCCACCAGTTAGGGCCGCTAGAGGTCGGGGTTGTGGTAGAGGTCGGGGCCAAGGTAGAGGTCGAGGTGTAGCTCGTACCACAGTTGGACCAGCACCTGTAGTACCACCAGTTGCTCCAGCTTAGGAGCAGATTCCAGATATAGCTGAGCCGACAGGATCAGCTCTGCCTGCTGTGCCCATTGAGATTCCAGGCTTTCAGTAGACTTTGGCCCAAATATTGGTAGCCTACACTGGTCTTTCTCAGGTGGTTTCGGCTCATGCCGCACCTACCACTTTTCAGGCCGGGGGAGGTACTCATACACCCATTGCCCGTACTCCAGAGCAGGTAAGACAGGGACTTTAGATACTAGGGGCACTACTAGCCCAGCCGGTTGCAGATGCTCAGGCCCCGGTAGTTCCTGTTATGGCAGATGATAAGCAGAGGAGACTTGAGAGATTTGAGAGGCTTCGACCTCCACCATTTAGCGGTGCTGAGTCAGAGGATGCCCAGGGTTTTCTGGATAAGTGTCAGCGGATGCTTCAGACAACGGGTATTCTAAAGACCAGTGGGGTCTCGTTCACTACTCTTTAGTTTTCTGGGACCACCTTCAGATGGTGGGAGTCTTACGAGAGGTGTAGGCTGGTCAGTGCAGCACCCCTTACCTGGCAGCAGTTCTCAGATCTATTCCTGGAGAAGTTCGTGCCTTAGTCCCGTAGAGAGGAGCTGCGCAGGCAGTTCGAGCAGCTTCATCAGAGTGATATGTCGGTGACACAATATGAGATGAGATTTTCAAAACTGGCTCGTCATCCTATCTGGTTGATTCCCACAGACAAGGAAAGGATCAGGAGGTTCATAAATTGTCTCACTTTTCAGCTCCGATTACTCATGACTAGAGAGAGAGTGTCTGGTGCTACTTTCGACGAGGTTGTCAACATTGCTCATAAGATTGAGATAGTTCGCAGCCAGGAGCGGGTTGAGAGGGAGGCTAAGAGGCCTCAGGGTTCCGGTCATTTCAGCAGTGTTCCTTTAGGGGGTCAATTTTACCGCGGTAGGGGTCGTTCTTACAGACAAGCACAGGCGGGTCGTCCAGCTCATCGTGGTGCATCAGCTAGCCATAGTTCTTACAGTGCTCACTCAGGCCAGTCTTCATTCAGTGCACTACTAGCGCAGAGTTCTCATCATGCCTCGTCAACTCAGGCTTCTACAGGTAATTCTTCGAATTATCAGGAGCAACAGTTCCGTCAGAGGAGGGGTTGTTTCGAGTGTAGAAAATTGGGTAATTTCAAGAGAGATTATCCTAGGCTGTTGAGTGGGACTCCACAGCAGAGTTCTCAACCAATGGCACTAGCACCAATAGTTACACCACCCGCCCAGCCAGCTCGGGGTGGGGGTCAGGTAGCTTGGGGTCGCCCAAGAGGGGGAGGCCGATCTGGTGGCGGGCAAGCTCGATTCTATGCTTTTTCTGCCAGGACAGATGTTGTTGCCTCAGATGCAGTGATCACAGGTATTGTTTCAGTATGCCATAGGGAGGCTTCTATATTATTTAACCCTGGTTCCACTTATTCATATGCATCATCATATTTTGCTCATTATCTGGATATGCACTGTGAGTCCTTAGTTTCTCGTATTTGTGTATCTACACTGGTGGGCGATATTATTACTGTGGATAGTGTGTATCGGTCGTGTGTGGTAACTATTGGGGAATTGGAGACTAGAGTTGATCTTTTATTACTTGGTATGGTTGATTTCTATGTAATCCTGGGTATGGATTGGTTGTCTCCATGTCATGCTATTCTGGATTGTCACGCAAATATCGTGACGTTGATGATGCCGGGGTTACCAAAGGTTGAATGGAGGGGTTCTCTAGAGTTTGTTCCTAGCAGGGTAATTTCTTATTTGAAGGACCAATGTATGGTTAGAAAGGGATGCTTGTCATATTTGGCTTTTGTGACAGATGTTGATGCAGATACTCCTATTATTTATTCAGTACCGGTCGTGCGAGACTTTCCGGATGTATTTCCTGCAGACCTGCCGGGTATGCCACCCAATAGGGATATTGATTTTGGTATTGACTTGGTGCCAGGGCACTCAGCCCATTTCTATTCCTCTGTATCGTATGACACCAGCTAAGTTAAAAGAATTAAAAGAGCAACTTCAGGAACTCCTTGAAGAAGGGTTTATTAGGCCTAGTGTGTCACCTTGGGGTGCACCAGTTCTATTTGTGAAAAGGAAAGATGGTACTATGCAGATGTGCATTGATTATAGGCAGTTGAACAAAGTTACAATCAAGAATAAATATCCATTGGCGCGTATTGATGATTTATTTGACAAGCCTCAGGGAACGAGGGTGTTCTCTAAAATTGATTTGAGGTCTGGGTATCACCAATTGAAAATTCGGGATTCGGATATTCTAAAGACGGCATTCAGGACTCGTTATGACCACTATGAATTTCTTTTGATGTCCTTTGGGCTAATCAATGCCCCTAACAACATTTATGCATTTGATAAATAGTGTATTTCAGCCATATCTTGATTTATTTGTCATAGTATTTATTGATGATATTCTGGTGTACTCACACAGCCAGGAGGTGCATGCACAACACTTAGGTATTGTATTACATAGGGTGAGAGAGGAGAAACTTTATGCCAGATTTTCTAAGTGTGAGTTCTGGCTTAGTTCGGTGGCATTCTTGCGACATATAGTGTCCGGTGAAGGAATTAAGGTGGATTCAAAGAAAATAGAGGCAGTTCAGAATTGGCTCAGGCCATCTTCAGTTACTGAGATTCGGAGTTTTCTCGGCTTGGCCGGTTATTATCATCGTTTCGTGGAGGGATTCTCGTCTATTGCATCGCCTATGACTAAATTGACCCAAAAATGTACTCTGTTCAGGTGGTCGGATGAGTGTGAAGAGAGCTTTCAGAAGCTCAAAACAGCTTTGACTACAGCTCCAGCATTGGTGTTGCCTATAGGTTCAGAGTCCTATATTGTGTATTGTGATGCGTCGTGTATTGGTCTCGGTGTAGTGCTTATGCAAAATGGTAGGGTGATTGCCTATGCGTCCAGACAGTTAAAGGTACATGAGAAACATTATCCAGTCCATGATCTTGAGTTAGAAGCCATTGTTCATGCCTTGAAAATTTGGCGGCATTACTTGTACGGTGTCCAGTGTGAGGTATATACCGATCATCAGAGTCTATATTATTTGTTTAAATAGAAGGATCTTAACTTGCGGCAGTGAAGGTGGTTGGAGTTTCTTAAGGATTATGATATCACCATTCTCTATCATCCCGGAAAGGCCATTGTGGTGGCAGATTCCTTGAGTCGTAAGGCAGAGAGTTTGGGCAGCTTAGCATACTTACCAGTAGCAGAGAGGCCGTTAGCCTTAGATGTTTAGGCCTTGGCTAATCAGTTTGTTAGATTGGATGTTTCGGAGCCGAATCGAGTTTTGGCTTGAGTGGTTTCCCAGTCTTCTCAGTATGATCGTATTAGAGAACGTCAGTATGATGACCCCCATCTGCTTATCCTTAAGGACACGATTCAGCACGGTGATGCCAAAGAAGTCACTATTTGAGAGGACGGTGTATTATGGATGCAGGGCAGGATATGTGTGCCTAATGTAGATGGTTTACGTGAGTTGATTCTCCAGGAAACTCACAGTTTGCAGTACTCCATTCATCCAGGTGCCGCGAAGATGTATCAGGATTTGAGGCAACACTATTGGTGGAGGTGGATGAATAAAGATATAGTTGGGTATGTACCTCGGTGTTTAAATTGTCAACGGGTAAAGTACAAGCATCAGAGACCGGGTGGATTGCTACAGAGACTTGAAATTCCAGAGTGGAAGTGGGAGCGTATTACCATGGATTTCGTAGTTGGGTTCCTACGGACCTTGAGAAAGTTTGATGTTGTCTGGGTGATTGTAGATCAGCTAACCAAGTCCACACATTTTATTCCAGTTTGTACTAATTATTATTTGGAGCGGTTGGCTGGGATTTATATTCGCGAGATTGTTTGCCTATACGGTGTGCCGGTGTCCTTTATTTCAGATCAGAGTATGCAGTTTACCTCACAGTTTTAGAGGACAGTGCAGCGAGAATTGGGCACACAGGTTCAGTTGAGTACAACATTTCACCCTCAGACGGACGGACAGTTCGAGCGCACTATTCATATATTGGAGGATATGATACGCGCTTGTGTCATTGATTTTGGGGGTTCTTGGGATCCATTTCTGCCACTCGCGGAGTTTGCTTACAATAATAGCTATCAGTCAAGCATTCAGATGGCTCCATATGAAGCTTTATATGGGAGACGGTGTCGGTCTCTGGTGGGTTGGTTTGAGTCAGGTGAGGTTAGAGTATTGGGTACTGACTTCGTTCAGGATGCTTTAGAGAAGGTCAAAGTAATTCAGGGACGGCTTCACATGGAACAGTCTAGACATAAGAGTTATGCTGATAGGAAGGTGCATGATGTTGTTCACATGGTTGGAGAGAAGGTTCTGCTCAGGATTGCACCCATTAAGGGTGTGTTGAGTTCGAAAAGAAGAGCAAGTTGAAACCTCGGTATACTGGGCCTTTTGAGATACTTAAGAAGATTGGAGATGTGGATTATGAACTTGCTTTTCCACCTAGTTTATCTAGTGTTCATCTAGTGTTCCATGTATCCATGCTCCGAAAATATGTCGGGGATCCGTCTCATATTCTGGATTTCATTATAGTGCAGTTGGACGGTAATTTGACTTATGATGTGGAGCCTGTGGCTATTTTAGACCGGCGGGTTCGAAAGCTGAGGTCAAAGAACATAACAGTGAAAGTACAATGGACAGGCCAACCAACCGAAGAAGCTACTTGGGAGATTAAGCAGGAGATGCGGATTAAATGTCCACACTTAGTGGAGACTCCAGGTATTATTCTAAACCCATTCGAGGAGGAACGTTTGTTTAAGAGGGGAGAATGTAACGACCCGGCCAGTCGTTTTGAATATTATAACCCCATTCCTCCATTTTCTACTCAATTTATGCCTTACAATTGATTTATGACTTATCGGGTTAGTTGGTTCGGGTCCGGAAGGAATTCAGAGTGGAATGAGACACTTAGTCTCATAATTGAAAATTAAGTTAGAAAAGTGGACCGGATATGGACCTATGTGTAAAGGACCTCGGATTTGAATTTTGATGATTCCAGTAGCTTCGTATAGTGATTTTGGACTTAGGAGCGTGTCCAAAATATTATTTGGAGGTCCGTAGTGGAATTAGGCTTGAAATGCCGAAAGTTGAATTGTTGGGAAGTTTGACCGGGGGGTTGACTTTTTGATATCGGGGTCGGAATCCAATTCTTAAAATTTGAATGCCTCTGTTATGTCATTTATGAATTGTGTACAAAATTTGAGGTAAATCGGACGTGATTTGATAGGTTCCTGAGTTGTTTGTAGAAATTAGAAATTTCAAAGGTTATTAGGCTTGAATTGGGGTGTAATTCATGGTTTTAGCATTATTTGAGGGTTCGACTAAGTCCGTATGATATTTTGGCACTTGTTGGTATATTTGGTTGAGGTCCCGAGGAGCTCGGGTGAGTTTTGTATGGTTAATGGATCATATTCGGACTTAAAACCACTGCTGGAATTTTTGCTTCTGGTATTTTCGCACCTGCGGGGGTTTGATCGCAGATGTGAAGCCGCATATGCGGACCGGCCATCGCAGAAGCGGAGCTAGCCTAAAAAATGCGAGCCCGCAAAAGCGGCTCCAGTGGAGGCTCGGCGATACCGCATAAGCGGTTGAATTCTCGCACCTGCGAGACCGCAGAAGTGGCTAAGTGAGTCTAGGTGCGGAACCCCTGGACAATATACATTTCGAAGGGGTTCTGAGTTTTGCCATTTTTGGACCTTCAAGCACGGTTTTTTGGGCGATTTGGAGAGAGAATGCGTGGAAAACTTAAGGTAAGTCACTTGTGATCATTTCTTCTCTATATTATTGAATTATCATCGAATAATCCGACTAGATTACATGTTTTTGAGGTGTAAATCGGGGGTTTGAACTTAAAGATTTGAAAATAAGATTTGAGGTTTTGGGGGTTGAGTTGAGGTTGGATTTTGGTAAAATTAGTATGGTTATACTAGTGGTTAAATGGGCTTCCGGATTTTGTAACTTTTGTCGCGTTCCGAGACGTGGGCCCCACGGGCGAGTTTTGAGCTAAAATTCGGATTTTTATGAAAAAATTGTATTTTCATATGGAATTAATTCCGATAAATTTTATTGACTGAAACGAATCATTTGTGACTAGATTCCAGGCATTCGGAGGCCGATTTGCGAGGCAAAAGCATAGCAGAATAAAGAACTTCACGCTCTAAGGTAAGTAATAGTTGTAAATCTAGTCCTGAGGGTATGAAACCCCGGATATTGTGTCATGTGATTATTTTAGAGGTGACGCACATGCTAGGTGACAGGCATGTGGGCGTGCACCGAGGGGATTGTGACTTGGTCCGTCCCGTGAAACTGTAAAGTTGAATAACTTCTTGTTAGCTATATGCTCTCTATGTGTTGAATAAATTTGACTGTAAATCATGTTAGAAATCATGCTTCGGCTATGTGATAGTACTGTTGGGACCCATAGAGGTCACGTACTTGTTGAATTATTTGCTAGTTGTTATCTTGTGCTCAGTCATGATTTTAGTTGCGTATCATACCTCAGTCTTTATTGATATTTGTTGATGTATTATGTTATCTTTGTTTGGGCTGATCTTTGTGATTTCTGAGAGCCCGAGAAAATACAGAGGTTGAGGACTCAGTAAGGCCGAGGGCCTGTCGGTGAGGTAAGGGTATTATGGCACATGAGTTGTCCGTGTAGGATATTATAGAACGTGAGTTGTCCGTGTATGATATTATAGCACGTGAGTTGTCCGTGCAGCACGTGAGTTGTCCCTGCAGATTATGGCGCTTGGGCTGTAGGAGCCCCTCCGGAGTCTGTACACCCCCAGTGAGCGCGGGTACCCATTGAGTGTGAGTGTTGAGGGCTGAAAGCCGAGTGATGAGTTGAGTGACTGTTGCATGAGAGGCTGTACTTGCTTTGCATTTGTTGTTGCACTTGGTTGCTATCTGTCATTGTTCTGAAATCTCTGAAAGGTTTTATATCCGGATTACATGAACTTGAACTGTATAAAATTGATTTGACTTAAACTGCCGGATTTGAAAGCATGTCTATTCTTTGCTGGAATTACTGAAAGTGAACTAGAACTGTGTAACTCATCATTATCTTCAGTTCCTTAGTTATTATTGTTACTTGCTGAGTTGGTTGTACTCATACTACACCCTGCACTTCTTGTGCAGATCCAGGTGTTCCCGGACATAGCGGGTATTGATCCTTTCTCGCAGTTGATTTTCAGGAGAGTTGGAGGTAGCTATCGTGTTCCGTAGACCTTGTCTCTCCTTCTCTATCTCCTTGTTTATGGTATTTGGTTTCAGACTATTATAGACCATATTTTCCAGACTTGTAATCATATTAGATGCTCATGTACTCAGTGATACCGGGTTTCGGGGAGTGTTCGTGTCAGTATTTGTGGGATTTTGTATTGTATTAAATTATTGTATTTTCAAAATTAAGAGAGATTGTGGTTTATCGAGATTGTCGGCTTGCCTAGTATCGAGATAGGCACCATCACGACAGGTTGGGATTTTGGGTCGTGACATTTCCCCATCTGACTTTACACCTAGTTGGTGAGTGTTTGAGGTGACACTTGGGAGATTAGGGCTTGGGAATTGGAGAGTGAATTTTGGGGTTTTGGAGGGGAGATTGAGGTCGGATTTTGATACATTTAGTATGGTTAGACTCGTGAGTGAATGTGCTTTTGGTTTTGTGACTTTTATCGGGTTTCGAGACGTGGGCCCAGGGGCCCGGGTTGAGCCGATTTTGGATTTTTGACTATATTTTAGTATATTTCTTGTGGAATTGATCCTTTTAGCCAATATTGATTATCTCGTACTGTTTGTGGCTAGCTTCGGGGCATTTGGAGGCCGATTCGAGAGGCAAAGGCATTTCAGAGTAGGATTTCTGTGCGGTTGAGGTAAGTAACAGTCTTAAATCTGGTTTTGAGGGTATGAAACCCTGAGAATTTGTATGATGTGAATATTTGGAGGTGACGCACATGCTAGGTGACGGGCGTGTGAGTTGTGCACCATGAGGGATTGTGACTTGTCCGTCCCATGAGACTGTAAAGTCGAATATCCATTGTTATTACTTATTTTTCCTTGTCTTTGAGCAATTGACTGCCTTTCATGTTAGAAACCATGCTTAGGCCGTATGATATCACTGTTGGGACCCGCAGCGATCGAATACTTGTTGAATTGACTGCTAATTGTTGTCTTGTACTCAGTCACAGTCTTATTTGTGTGTTATATCTCTATTCTCTCTCATTTCTTGTTGATACTTGTTGTATTCTATGTTTGGGCTAATTATTATGATATTCTGTGAGCCCGAGGGACTGGAGAGGTTAGTGACTGAGATAGGGCCTGAGTGCCGAGCTGCGAGCTTTGAGGCATATGGACCGGGTTGCACGCCGCAACAAGCATTCGGGCTATATATATA
>AWOL01S0028840.1:0-70702 GCA_000715115.1 Nicotiana otophora | reverse complement strand
ACGCCGTAACAATATTGGATCGGGCTGCGCACCGCAGCAATATAGCGCTTGGGCTGAAGGAGCCCCTCCGGAGTCTTTACACCACTAGTGAGCGCAGGTACCTATTGAGAGTGTGTATTGAGGGCTCAGAGCCAAGAGTACGGGCTGTTGAGATGAGTTGAGTGATTGCTGCCTTGAGAGGTTGTACTTGCATTTATTTATTGTAGCAATTAGTTTTTATCTGTTGTTGTTGTTGTAAAATTTTTGGAAGATTTATATCTGTTTTACTTGAGCTCGAACTGATTTGACTTATACCACCGGATTTGAAAACATTTTCACTCTTTACTGAAAACTTTTGAAATGATCTATATTTTTATAGCTCGTCAATGCTTCTCAGTTCCTTATTTAATTATGTTACTTGATGAGTTGGTTGTACTCATGCTACACCCTACACTTCATGTGCAGATCCGGGTGTGTACGGTTCTGGCAGTCGCTGAGTTCGTGTGCGAGCTGATTATCGGAGACTTACGAGGTAGCTGCCGGTGTCCGCAGTCCTTGTTTCACCTTTTTATTTTCTTTTCTCTCTTGTATTGGCATTTGGCACAGACTGTAGTAGACTCTGTTTCTAGATTGGCTGTTAGATGCTCATGACTAAGTGACACTCCGATGTCGGGCTATCATTCTGCACTTGTGTTTTGGGTTTTTACCCCGTTATTATGTAAACTTTCAGTTACTTTAATTTCTTTTCCTCACGTCTATTATATATTTAAAGCATATTATAAATGTTGGCTTTTCTAGTTCCATGATAGGTGCCATCACGACTGGTTAGGTATTGGGGTCGTGACAAAATTAAAACTGGTCGAACCAACTTTTAAGATTACTATAGACAGTTTCCTGTTATTATAAGGCTATCATGAACTGATGGGGAAAAACTTGTATATTGTCTCCGTAAGAAGTTTTAAACTTACATCCATTAACAGTGTAATGAAACCTTTACACCATCTCTCCAATTTAACACGTTATAGAAGGGGAGACTTGGCGCGACGTTAAAGTTGTGTCTGTATGACCCATAGGTCGCAAGTTCGAGCAATGGAATCAGCCATTGATGCTTGCATCAGTGTAGGTTGCCTATATCACAACCCCTTAGGGTGCGGACTTCCCCGGACCCTACGTGAAAGCAGGATGTATTTTGCACCAGGTTGCCTTTTTTATTGTAGAAGATTAGTTGACTTATTTTGAAGGTCACTAATTCAAAATGGTATTCGTGTAATTACCTTTCAAGTGACCTAATAGTATTATTTTTCAAATTGTCGGTGTATAAAAGTTAAATAATAAAATGCATGATAACCTTATTTTGAATCATTGATGAATTTGGTGGCTTTATTAACAGTTGGTCACAGATAAAACATTTTTAGACGGATTAATGTCAAGAACTCCTCTTAAGCGACCGGGAGAAGTTGAAGAAGTTTCATCTTTGGTGGCTTATCTTTATCTTCCTGCTGCTTCCTACATCACTAGACATGTTATAGTAGTTGACGGATCTTTCACTGTCAGTGGGTTCTAATTCCAACGACAAATTTTTTAATTAGTTCTTGTTTGAAAAACTAATGGTGGCAGAGTTTCTACCTGTCACGACCCCAAATTATCCCTCCGTAAGGTGTCGTGATGGCACCTAGTCTTTACGACTAGGTAAGCCTAATATTGCGAAAAATATAAATAAACACAATATTTTAAAGATAAACAACTATTATAAATAGCCACGAGTAGTACCACTCGGCATATACAAAAGAATTTCTCAAGACCCGGAATATCACTAAGCCACAAGCTACTATAATCTATGTAGCTCTATACAAAAGTCTGAAGATAATAAAGAAAGTATCTAGGCGAGGGAGTAGAAGGGGACTCCGAAGATCTGCCGACACAAGCAGAAGTACCTTGAAGTCTCCTAGAATCAGTAGCATGTACTAACCCCGAGGCTGATAGCTCGCACCTGGATCTGAACACGAAAACATGTGCAGGGAAGGGCATGAGTACACCACAATGGTACCCAGTAAGTGCAAGCCTAACCTCGGTCGAGTAGTGACGAGGTCAGGTCAAGGCCCTACCGGAGTAAATATAATAAATTACACAGTAAAAGATATAAGTGAAATTTACGGTAACATAGTTAAAGAAATTCTCCAAATTTTAACAGTTAAGGGAGCCCTCGGCTCAAAACAAGGTAAACATAGTGGGAAAATCTCTCGGGATACCGTCCTGTAGTTTCAAATGAATATGCAGTACAGGGGGATCTCCCGGAATACGTCCGTAGTCCCAATGTAAATATGCAGTATAGGGGGATCTCCCAGAATACGTCTGTAGTCCCAAAGTAAATATGCAGTACAGAGGGATCTCCCGGAATACGTCCGTAGTCCCAAAGTAAATATGCAGTGCTGGGGGATCTCCCAGAATACGTCCGTAGTCCCAAAGTAAATATGCAGTGCTGGAGGGTCTCCCGGAATACGTCCGTAGTCCCAAAGTAAATATGCGGTGCTGAGGGATCTCCCGGAATATGTCTGTAGTCCCAAAGTAAATATGCAACGCAAGATGAAATGACATGTATGACATCGAGTTATACAGTTTATACTGGACACAAATAAGCCAAGTAAGGATTTAGCTAAACACAACGCACAGAATGTCAATTAGGCAGTTAAAACACGTAAACATGCTTTTCTAGTCTAAACTACACAATTAAACATATTAGTACGACTTAATAAGAGAAGCAATTTATGATTTAAAAAGGTTAAACAGGAGTTTTGCAATAATAGCCCGTGTACGTACCCGTCACCTCACGTACACGGCGCCCACACACCAAATAATATCAAGATATCCTAAGGGGGAAGTCCCCAACACAAGGTTAGGCAAGCCACTTACCTCGAACCACTCAAATCACCTCGATAACACGTTCTTGCCACGCGTATCTGACTCTAAATGGCCCGAATCTATTCAAATAAATTGCATAATGTAAATATAACTACGAGTAACTAATTTAGCTAATTAATTCGAAGCTAAAGCGTGAAATTAGGGAAAACGCCCAAAACGTCACCCCGGGCCCATGTCTCGGAATCAGGTAAAAGTCATAAAATACGAACACCCATTCACTCACGAGTTTACTCGTACCAAAGTTGCTCAAATCCGATACCAAAATCTCGATCCAAACCCCAAAATTCGGCCTAAGAATCTTTCTCAATCTTTCACCCCAAATCCGAAATTAAATGATGAAATCAACCATAGATTAGTGGAATATAACGATAAAGGAGTTAGGAATCATTACCCAAAAACTTCCTCCGAACATCTCTCCAAATTTTGCCTTCTACTGAGCTCAATCAAATTTTTGTGTTATGAACTCAACCCTCGTTTTTGAACCTTAAATTCTGCCCAGGTGCGTTCTTCTTCGCGAACGTGACATCACGATCGTGAATGCGACATCACGATCGCGAACGTGATGAACAATCTTCCACTGGCCCAAAATTCCTCATTCGCGAACGCGGGGGGACTCTCACGAACACGTACCTTCCACTGACGGAACCTTCGTGAACGCGGGAACCTCTTCGCGAATGCGTAGGCATAATGCCCGAAGCTTCCCCTGCCCCGTTCCTCTACGCGAACGCGAGGACCATATCGTGAACGCGTAGGCTTAAGGTCCCACACCTTCGCGAATACAGGAACAACATTGCGAACGCAAAGAACAACTTCGCTGACTTTCCCAGATGCACTACGCGATCGCGAGGCACCTCTCGCGAATGCGATGAAGGATGTTTCTGCAATAAAACACCAGAAATCTGCCACTTCTCTAAGTCCAAAGATGACTCGTTGAGCATCCGAAACACACCCGAGGCCCCCCGGACCTTGACCAAACATACAACCAATCCTAAAATACCATACGAACTTAGTCGAGCTTTCAAATCACATCAAACAATGCTAAAATCACGAATCACCCTCCAATTCAACCTTAAAGAACTTGAAACTTCAAAATTCTACAACTGATGTCGAAACCTATCAAATGAAGTCCGATTGACCTTAAATATTGTGCACAAGTCATAATCAACATTACGGACCTACTCCAACTTCCGAAATTGGAAAACGACCCCGATGTCAAATATTCCACTACTAACCCAAAACTCCAAAAATTCGACTTTTGCCATTTCAAGCCTAAATGAGCTACGAACCTCCAAACCACAATCCGGGCATGCTCCTAAACCCAAAATCACCTAACGGAGCTAAGGAACCGACAGAATTCCATTCTGGAGTCATCTTCACACAGTTTTGACTACGGTCCAAATCCTAAGGCTTAAGCTCTCATTTAGGGACTAAGTGTCCCAAAATACACCAAAACTCAAAACCAATCATCCCGGTAAGTCACAATAGCAGAAAAAGATTTGGGGAAAGCAGTTAATAGGGGATCGGGGCTATTACTCTCAAAACGACCAGCCGGGTCGTTACACTACCTTAGCACCTTTGTAATAATGATGTATTTGCTAATGTTTTGTGTTTAATTTCTCTAGTGCGTTAATTCCATTTGAAAGTATTATGAATAAAAGGTATGATCATGTCAATCTGTTAAATATTTCCTCTGCTTCATTTTGTGCGGAAGTTTTTATTAGGCAAGAATCTTCTTCCAACCTCTGGGTGGTCCATCAAATCCTCTAGCCTAGGGTAGTGAAAATAAAGACACGATTCTCTCCTCTTTTATTTTCCTTTTTTCTAAGAGAGGTGTCGTCCTTCTAGTTTTTGATGAATTGAGTCCACCATCTATTTCATGCTAATCACGAAAAGCAAGCTCTATGTGTCTGATTGAGTCACAAACAGGCACAAGGAGTTCTTTACGTTATGAAGGGGTGGAGGGATTTTCTGCATTATAGCACAGACCATGACTACCATTTTATCTTGATTGATGTTGTATATCGCTAGCTTGTTCTATAGAAAATATCATGCCCCAAACCTCTGCCTGGACGTAACACGATACCCGGTGCCTGACTAATGTGACCGAGCGAACCAATTGGCTGGCTGGATCAACATGTAATATCATAAGATACTGAAAGCGAAAGATAAAAGTTACACATGTTGATACATTTAAAGTCTGAATGATATAAATCAAAGTGCAAAAAATTAATATAGGTCTGAAACATATATGTGGTCAATATTGTTTAACATGAACAGCAAGCGACTCTGCCTAACTGTTACTCTAGTCTATGAAGCCTCTAATGAAGTACTGAAAACACTGACTATCTATAAATACATAAAGACATGTTATTAAATTCCTTTTTACTTTGTTAAATTAAGAGAATATTTTGATAAGCTTAAAATTAAAACTGGTCAAACCAACTTTTAAGATTACTATAGAGAGTTTTCTGTTATTATATGGCTATCATGAACTGATGGTGCAAAAACATGTATATTGTCTCCATAAGAAGTTTTAAACTTATAGCTGTTACCAGTGTATTGAAACCTTTACACCATCTCTCCAATTTAACACGTTATAGAAGGGGAGTCTTGGAGCGACGTTAAAGTTGTGTCTGTATGACCCATAGGTCTCAAGTTCGAATAGTGGAATCAGCCATTTATGCTTGCATCAGGGTAGGCTGCCTACATCATACCCCCTTAGGGTGCGGACATCCCCAGACCCCTATGTGAACGCATGATGCTTTTTGCACCGGCCTGCCTTTTATTTTTGTCGAATATTAGTAGACTTATTTTGAAGGTTACTAATTCAAAAAGGTATTCGTGTAATTACCTTTCAAGTCACCTAATAGTATTATTTTTCAAACTGTCGGTGTATAAAAGTTAAATAATAAAATGCATGTTAACCTGATTTTGAATCAATGATGAATTTGGTGGATTTATTAACAGTTCGTCACGGATAAAATATTTTTAGACGGATTAATGTCAAGAACTCCTCTTAAGTGACCAGGAGAAGTTGAAGAAGTTTCATCTCTTGTGGCTTATGTTTGTCTTCCTGCTGCTTCCTACATTACTGGACAGGTTATAGTAGTTGACGGAGGTTTCACTGTCAGTGGGTTCCAATTCTAACGACCAGAATTTTAATTAGTTCTTATTTTAAAAACTAATGGTGGCAGAGTTTCTTCCTTAGCACCATTGTAATAATGATGTATTTGCTAATGTTCTGTGTTTAATTTCTCAAGTGCGTTAATTCCATTTGAAAGCATTATGAATAAAAGTTGTGATCAGGTCAATCTGTTAAATATTTCCTCTGCTTCATTTTGTGCTTCATTTAGTGCGGCAGTGTTTATTAGGCAAGAATCTTCTTCCAACCTCTGGGTGGTCCGTCAAATCCTCTAGCCTATAGTAGTGAAAATAAAGACAAGATTCTCTCCTCTTTTATTTTCCTTTTTTCTGATAGAGGTGTCGTCCTTCTAGTTTCTGATGAATTGAGTCCACCATCTATTTCATGCTAATCACGAAAAGCAAGCTCTATGTGTCTGATTGTGTCACAAACATGCACCATGAGTTCTTTACGTTTTGAAGGGGTGGAGAGATTTTTTGCATTATAGCACAGGTCGTGACTACCGTTTTACCTTGATTGATGTTGTATATCGCCAGCTTGTTCTATAGAAAGTGTCATGCCCCGAACCTCGGCCTGGACGTAACACGACACCCGGTGCCTGACTACTATGACCGAGTGAACCAATTGGCTGGCAGGATCAACATAGGATATCATAACATATTGAAAGCGGAAGATAAACTAACACATGTTGATACACTGAAAGAATGAATGATGTAAATCAAAGTGCAAAAAAACTAGTATAGGTCTAAACATATATATGGTCAACATTGTTTAACATGAAAAGCAAGCGACTCTGTCTAACTATTACTCTAGTCTATGAAGCCTCTAATGAAGTACTCAAAACACTGACTATCTATAAATACATAAATACATGTTATTAAATTCCTTTTTACCTTGTTAAATTAAGAGAATATTTTGATAAGCTTAAAATTAAAACTAGTCGAACCAACTTTTAAGATTACTATAGAGAGTTTTCTGTTATTATAAGGCTATCATGAACTGTTGGTGCATAAACATGTATATTGTCTCCATAAGAAGTTTTAAACTTATATCTGTTGCCAGTGTAATGAAACCTTAACACCATCTCTCCAATTTAACACGTTATAGAATGGGAGTCTTGGAGCGACATTAAGGTTATGTCTGTATGACCCATAGGTCGCAAGTTCGAGCAGTGGAATCAGACATTTATGCTTGCATCAGGGTAGGCCGCTTACATCACACCCCCTTAGGGTGCGGACATCCCCGGACCCCTATGTGAACGCATGATGCTTTTTGCATCGGCCTGCCTTTTATTTTTGTCGAATATTAGTAGACTTATTTTGAAGGATACTAATTCAAAAAGTTATTCGTGTAATTTCTTTTCAAGTCACCTAATAGTATTATTTTTCGAACTGTCAGTGTATAAAAGTTAAATAATAAAGTGCATGATTACCTGATTTTGAATAATGATGAATTTGGTGGATTTATTAACAGTTGGTCACAGATAAAATATTTTTAGACGGATTAATGTCAAGAACTCCTCTTAAGTAACCAGGAGAAGTTGAAGAAGTTTTATCTCTGGTGGCTTATGTTTGTCTTCTTGTTGCTTCCTAGATCACTGGACAAGTTATAGTAGTTGACGGAGGTTTCACTGTCAGTGGGTTCCAATTCCAATGGCCAGAATTTTAATTAGTTCTTATTTGAAATACTAATGGTGGCAGAGTTTCTACCTTAGAACCTTTGTAATAATGATGTATTTGCTAATTTTCTGTGTTTAATTTCTCAAGTGCGTTAATTCTATTTGAAAGCATTATGAATAAAAGTTGTGATCATGTCAATCTGTTAAATATTTCCTCTGCTTCATTTTGTGCGGTAGTGTTTATTAGGCAAGAATCTTCTACTAACCTCTGGGTGGTCCGTCAAATCCTCTAGCCTAGGGTAGTGAAAATAAAGACAGGATTCTCTCCTCTTTTATTTTCCTTTTTTCTGAGAGAGGTGTCGTCCCTCTAGTTTTTGATGAATTGGGTCCACCATCTATTTCATGCTAATGACGAAAAGCGAGTTCTTTGTGTCTGATTGTGTCACAAACAGGCACCATGAGTTCTTTACGTTTTGAAGGGGTGGAAGGACTTTGTGATTTATAGCATAGGCCGTGACTACCGTTTTACCGTGATTGATGTTGTATATCGCCAACTTGTTCTATAGAAAATGTCATGCCCCGAACCTTGGCCTGGGCGTAACACGACACCCGGTGCCGGATTACTGTGACCGAGCAAACCAATTGGCTAGCAGGATCAATATGGGATATCATAACATACTAAAAGCAAAAGATAAACTAACACATGTTGACACACTGAAAGAATGAATGATATAAATCGAAGTGCAAAAAAACTAATATAGGTCTGAAACATATATGTGGTCAACATTGTTTAACATGAAAAGCAAGCGACTCTCTCTAACTTTTACGCTAGTCTATGAAGCCTCTAATGAAGTACTGAAAATACTGACTATCTATAAATACATAAAGACATGTTATTAAATTGCTTTTTACTTTTTTTAAATTAAGAGAATATTTTGATAAGCTTAAAATTAAAACTGGTCGAACCAACTTTTAAGATTACTATAGAGAGTTTTCTGTTACTATAAGGCTATCATGAACTGATGGTGCAAACACATGTATATTGTCTCCATAAGAAGTTTTAAACTTATATCTGTTACCAGTGTAATGAAACCTTTACACCATCTATCCAATTTAACACGTTATAGAAGGGGAGTCTTAGAGCGACGTTAAAGTTGTGTCTGTATGACCCATAGGTCGCAAGTTCGAGCAGTGGAATCAGCCATTTATGCTTGCATCAGGGTAGGCCGCCTACATCACACCTCCTTAGGGTGCGGACATCCCCGGACCCCTATGTGAACGCATGATGCTTTTTGCACCGGCCTGCCTTTTTTTTGTCGAATATTAGTAGACTTATTTTGAAGGTTACTAATTCAAAAAGGTATTCGTATAATTACCTTTCAAGTCACCTAATAGTATTATTTTTCAAATTGTCGGTGTATAAAAGTTAAATAATAAAATGCATGATAACCTGATTTTGAATCAATGATGAATTTGGTGGATTTATTAATAATTGGTCATGGATAAAATATTTTTAGAAGGATTAATGTCAAGAACTCCTCTTAAATGACCAGGAGAAGTTGATGAAGTTTCATCTCTGGTGGCTTATGTTTGTCTTCCTGCTGCTTCCTACATCACTGGACAGGTTATAGTAGTTGACGGAGGTTTCACTGTCAGTGGGTTCCAATTCCAACGGCCAGAATTTTAATTAGTTCTTATTTGAAAAACTAATGGTGGTAGAGTTTCTACCTTACCACCTTTGTAATAATGATGTATTTGCTAATGTTCTGTGTTTAATTTCTCAAGTGCGTTAATTCCATTTGAAAGCATTATGAAAAAAAGTTGTGATCATGTCAATCTGTTAAATATTTCCTCTGCTTCATTTTGTGCGGCAGTATTTATTAGGCAAGAATCTTCTTCTAACCTCTGGGTGATCCGTCAAATCCTCTAGCCTAGGGTAGTGAAAATAAAGACAAGATTCTCTCCTCTTTTATTTTCCTATTTTCTGAGAGAGGTGTCGTCCTTCTAATTTTTGATGAATTGAGTCAACCATCTATTTCATGCTAATCACGAAAAGCAAGCTCTATGTGTCTGTTTGTGTCACAAACAGGCACCACGAGTTCTTTACGTTATGAAGGGGTGGAGGGATTTCATGAATTATAGCACAGACCATGACTACCATTTTACCTTGATTGATGTTGTATATTGCCATCTTGTTCTATAGAAACTGTCATGCCCCGAACCTCGGCCTGGACGTAACATAACACCCGGTGCCTGACTACTGTGACCGAGCGAACCAATTGGCTGGCTGGATCAACATGTGATATCATAACATACTGAAAGCGGAAGATATACTAACACATGTTGATACACTGAAAGTCTGAATGATATAAATCAAAGTGCGAAAAAACTAATATAGGTCTGAAACATATATGTGGTCAACATTGTTTAACATGAAAAGCAAGCGACTATGTCTAACTGTTACTCTAGTCTATGAAGCCTCTAATGAAGTACTCAAAACACTGACTATCTATAAATACACAAAGACCGGTTATTAACTTCCTTTTTACTTTGTTAAATTAAGAGAATATTTTGATAAGCTTAAAATTAAAACTGGTCGAACCTACTTTTAAGATTACTGTAGAGAGTTTCCTGTTATTATAAGGCTATCATGAACTGAAGGTGCAAAAACATGTATATTGTCTCATTAAGAAGTTTTAAACTTATATCTGTTACTAGTGAAATGAAACCTTTACACCATCTCTCCAATTTAACACGTTATAGAAGGGGAGTCTTGGAGCGACGTTAAAGTTGTGCCCGTATGACCCATAGGTCGCAAGTTCGAGCAGTGGAATCAGCCATTGATGCTTGCACCAGGGTAGGCCGCCTACATCACACCCCCTTAGGGTGCGGACATCCCCGGACCCCTACGTGAACGCATGATGCTTTTTGCGCCGGGCTACCTTTTATTTTTGTAGAAGATTAGATGACTTATTTTGAATGTTACTAATTCAAAAAGGTATTGGTGTAATTACCTTTCAATTCACCTAATATTATTATTTTTCAAATTGTCGATGTATAAAAGTTAAATAATAAAATGCATGATAACCTGATTTTCAATCAATGATGAATTTGGTGGCTTTATTAATAGTTGGTCACGGATAAAACATTTTTCGACGGATTAATGGCAAGAACTCCACTTAAGTGACCAGCAGAAGTTGAAGAAGTTTCATCTCTGGTGGCTTATGTTTGTCTTCCTGCTGCTTCCCACAAAACTGGACATGTTATAGTAGTTGACGGAGGTTTCACTGTCAGTGGGTTCCAATTCGAACGACCAGAATTTTAATTAGTTCTTATTTGAAAAACTAATGGTGGCAGAGTTTCTACCTTAGCACCTTTGTAATAATGATGTATTTGCTAATGTTTTGTGTTTCATTTCTCAAGTGCGTTAATTCCATTTGAAAGCATTATGAATAAAAGTTGTGATCATATCAATCTGTTAAATATTTCCTCTGCTTCATTTTGTGCGATAGTGTTTATTAGGCAAGAATCTTCTTCCAACCTCTGGGTGGTCCGTCAAATCCTCGAGGCTAGGGTAGTGAAAATAAAGACAAAATTCTCTCCTCTTTTATTTTCCTTTTTTCTGAGAGAGGTGTCATCCTTCTAGTTTCTGATGAATTGAGTCCACCATCTATTCCATGCTAATCACGAAAAGCAAGCTCTATGAGTCTGATTGTGTCACAAACAGGCACCACGAGCTCTGTACTTTTTGAAGGGGTGGAGGGATTTTGTGCATTATAGCATAGGTCATGACTACCGTTTTACCTTGATTGATGCTGTATATCGCCAGCTTGTTCTGTAGAAAATGTCATGCCCCGAACCTCGGCCTGGACGTAACACGACACCCGGTGCCTGACTACTATGACCGAGCGAACCAATTGGCTGGCTGGATCAACATGTGATATCATAACATATTAAAACCGGAAGATAAACTGACATATTTTGATACACTGAAAGTCTGAATGATATAAATCAAAGTGCGAAAAAACTAATATAGGTCTGAAACATATATGTGGTCAATATTGTTTAACATGAAAAGCAAGCGACTATGTCTACTGTTACTCTAGTCTATGAAGCCTCTAATGAAGTACTGAAAACACTGACTATATATAAATACATAAAGACAGGTTATTAACTTACTTTTTACTTAGTTAAATTAAGAGAATATTTTGATAAGCTTAAAATGAAAACTGGTCGAACCTACTTTTAAGATTACTGTAGAGCGTTTCCTGTTATTATAAGGCTATCATGAATTGAAGGTGCAAAAACATGTATATTGTCTCATTAAGAAGTTTTAAACTTATATATGTTATTAGTGAAATGAAACCTTTACACCATCTCTCCAATTTAACACGTTATAGAAGAGCGACGTTAAAGTTGTGTCTGTATGACCCATAGGTCGCAAGTTCGAGCAGTGAAATCAGCCATTGATGCTTGCACCAGGGTAGGCCGCCTACATCACACCCCCTTAGGGTGCGGACATCCCCGGACCCCTACGTGAACGCATGATGCTTTTTGCGCTGGGCTACCTTTCGTTTTTGTAGAAGATTAGCTGACTTATTTTGAAGTTTACTAATGCAAAAAGGTATTAGGGTAGTTAACTTTCAAGTCACCTAATAGTATTATTTTTCAAACTGTCGGTGTACAAAAGTTAAATAATAAAATGCATGATAACTTGATGTTCAATCAATCATGAATTTGGTGGCTTTATTAACAGTTGGTCACAGATAAAACATTTTTAGACGGATTAATGTCAAGAACTCCTCTTAAGTGACCAGGAGAAGTTGAAGAAGTTTCATCTCTGGTGGCTTATGTTTGTCTTCCTGCTGCTTCCTACATAACTGGACATGTTATAGTAGTTGACGGAGGTTTCACTGTCAGTGGGTTCCAATTCCAACGGCCAGAATTTTAATTAGTTCTTAATTGAAAAACTAATGTAGAGTTTCTACCTTAGCACCTATGTAATAATGATGTATTTGCTAATGTTCTGTGTTTAATTTCTCAAGTGCATTAATTCCATTTGAAAGCATTATGAATAAAAGTTGTGATTATGTCAATCTGTTGAATATTTCCTCCGCTTCATTTTGTGCTTCATTTTGTGCGGCAGTGTTTATTAGGCAAGAATCAGCTTCCAAACTCTGGGTGGTCCGTCAAATCCTCTAGCCTAGGGTAGTGAAAATAAAGACAAGATTCTCTCCTCTTTTATTTTCCTTTTTTATGAGAGAGGTGTCGTCCTTCTAGTTTCTGATGAATTGAGTCCACCATCTATTTCATGCTAATAACGAAAAGCAAGCACTATGTGTCTGATTGTGTCACAAATAGGAAACACGAGCTCTTTACGTTTTGAAGGGGTGGAGGGATTTTGTGCATTATAGCATAGGTCGTGACTACCGTTTTAGCTTGATTGATGTTATATATCGCCAGCTTGTTCTATAGAAAATGTCATGCCCCGAACCTCGGCCTGGACGTAACACGACACCCGGTGCCTGACTACTATGACCGAGCGAACCAATTAGCTGGCAGGATCAACATGTGATATTATAACATACTGAAAGCGGAAGATAAACTAACACATGTTGATACACTGAAAGAATAAATGATATAAATCAAAGTGCGAAAAAACTAATATAGGTCTGAAACATATATGTGGTCAACATTGTTTAACATGAAAAGCAAGCGACTATGTCTAACTATTACTCTAGTCTATGAAGCCTCTAATGAAGTACTGAAAACACTGACTATCTATAAATATATAAAGACAGGTTATTAACTTACTTTTTACTTAGTTAAATTAAGAGAATATTTTGATAAGCTTAAAATAAAAACTGGTCGAACCTACTTTTAAGATTACTATAGAGAGTTTCCTGTTATTATAAGGCTATCATGAACTGAAGGTGCAAAAACATGTATATTGTATCATTAAGAAGTTTTAAACTTATATCTATTACAAGTGTAATGAAACCTTTACACCATCTCTCCAATTTAACACGTTATAGAAGGGTAGTCTTGGAGCGACGTTAAAGTTGTGTCTGTATGACCCATAGGTCGCAAGTTCGAGCAGTGGAATCAGCCATTGATGCTTGCACCAGGGTAGGCCGCCTACATCATACCCCCTTAGGGTGCGGACATCCCCGGACCCCTACGTGAACGCATGATGCTTTTTGCACTGGGCTACCTTTTGTTTTTGTAGAAGATTAGTTGACTTATTTTGAAGGTTACTAATTCAAAAAGGTATTCGTGTAATTACCTTTCAAGTCACTTAATAGTATTATTTTTCAAACTGTCGGTGTATAAAAGTTAAATAATAAAATGCATGATAACCTCATTTTCAATCAATGATGAATTTGGTGGCTTTATTAACAGTTGGTCACGGATAAAATATTTTTAGACGGATTAATGTCAAGAACTCCTCTTAAGTGACCAGGAGAAGTTGAAGAAGTTTCTTCTCTGGTGGCTTATGTTTGTCTTCCTGTTGCTTCCTACATAACTGGACATGTTTTAGTAGTTGACGGAGGTTTCACTGTCAGTGGGTTCCAATTCCAACGGCCAAAATTTTAATTAGTTCTTATTTGAAAAATTAATGGTGGTAGAGTATCTACCTTAGCACCTTTGTAATAATGATGTATTTGCTAATGTTCTGTGTTTAATCTCTCAAGTGCGTTAATTCCATTTGAAAGCATTATTAATAAAAGTTGTGATCATGTCAATCTGTTAAATATTTCCTCTGCTTCATTTTGTGCGGCAGTGTTTATTAGGCAAGAATCTTCTTTCAACCTCTGGGTGGTCCGTCAAATCCTCTAGCCTAGGGTAGTGAAAATAAAGACAAGATTCTCTTCTCTTTTATTTTCCTTTTTTGCTGAGAGAGGTGTCGTCCTTCTAGTTTCTGATGAATTGAGTCCACCATCTATTTCATGCTAATCACGAAAAGCAAGCTCTATGTATCTGATTGTGTCACAAACAAGCACCACGAGTTCTTTACGTTTTGAAGGGGTGGAGGGATTTTGTGCATTATAGCACAGGGCGTGACTACCGTTTTACTTTGATTGATGTTGTATATCGCCAGCTTGTTCTATACAAAATGTCATGCCCCAAACCTCATCCTGGACGTAACAGGACACTCGGTGCCTGACTACTGTGACTGAGCGAACCAATTGGCTGGCAGGATCAACATGTGATATTATAACATACTGAAAGCGGAAGATAAACTAACACATGTTGATACAGTGAAAGAATGAATGATATAAATCAAAGTGCGAAAAAACTAATATAGGTCTGAAACATATATGTGACCAACATTGTTTAACAAGAAGAGCAAGCGAGTATGTCTAACTGTTACTCTATTCTATGAAGCCTCTAATGAAGTACTGAAAACACTGACTATATATAAATACAGAAAGACTAGTTATTAACTTCCTTTTTACTTTGTTAAATTAAGAGAATATGTTGATAAGCTTAAAATTAAAACTGGTCGAACCAACTTTTAAGATTACTATAGAGAGTTTCCTGTTATTATAAGGCTATCATGAACTGATAGTGCAAAAACATGTATATTGTCTCCGTAAGATGTTTTAAACTTATATCTGTTACCAGTGTAATGAAACCTTTACACCATCTTTCCAATTTAACACGTTATATAAGGGGAGTCCTGGAGCGACGTTAAAGTTGTGTCTGTATGACCAATAGGTTGCAAGTTCGAGAAGTGGAATCATCCATTGATGCTTGCATCAGGGTAGGATGCCTACATCACACCCCCTTAGGGTGCGGACATCCCCGGACCCCTACGTGAACGCATGATGCTTTTTGCACCGGGCTGCCTTTTATTTTTGTAGAAGATTAGTTGACTTATTTTGAAGGTTACTAATTCTAAAAGGTATTCGTGTAATTACCTTTCAAGTCACCTAATAGTATTATTTTTCAAATTGTCGGTGTATAAAAGTTAAATAATAAAATGCATGATAAACGTATTTTGAATCAATAATGAATTTGGTGGCTTTATTAACAGTTGGTCACAACTAAAACATTTTTAGACGGATTAATGTTTGTCTTCCTGCTGCTTCCTACATCACTGGACATGTTATAGCAGTGGACGGAGGTTTCACTGTCAGTGGGTTCCAATTCCAACAGCCAGAATTTTAATTAGTTCTTATTTGAAAAACTAATGGTGGCAGAGTTTCTACCTTAGAACCTTTGTAATAATGAGGTATTTGCTAATGTTCTGTGTTTAATTTCTCAAGTGCGTTAATTACATTTGAAAGCATTATGAATAAAAATTGTGATTATGTCAATATGTTAAATATTTCCTCTGCTTCATTTTGTGCGGCAGTGTTTATTAGGCAAGAATCTTCTACTAACCTCTGGGTGGTCCGTCAAATCCTCTAGCCTAGGGTAGTGAAAATAAAGACAGGATTCTCTCCTCTTTTATTTTCCTTTTTTCTGAGAGAGGTGTCATCCTTCTAGTTTTTGATGAATTGAGTCCACCATCTATTTCATGCTAATCACGAAAAGCAAGCTCTATGTGTCTGATTATGTCACAAATAGGCACCACGAGTTCTTTACGTTTTGAAGGGGTGGAGGAATTTTGTGCATTATAGCACAGACTGTGACTACCGTTTTGCCATGATTGATGTTGTATATCACCAGCTTGTTCTATAGAAAATATCATGCCCCAAACCTCGGCCTGGACGTAACACCACACCCGGTGCCTAACTACTGTGACCGAGAGAACCAATTGGCTGGCTGGATCAACATGTGATATCATAACATACTGAAAGCGGAAGATAAACTAACACATGTTGATACACTAAAAGTTTGAATGATATAAATCAAAGTGCGGAAAAACTAATATAGATCTGAAATATATATGTGGTCAACATTGTTTAACATGAAAAGCAAGCGACTATGTCTAACTGTTACTCTAGTCTATGAAGCCACTAGTGAAGTACTTAAAACACTAACTCTCTATAAAAACATAAAGACAGGTTATTAGCTTCCGTTTTACTTTGTTAAATTAAGAGAATAGTTTGATAAGCTTAAGATTAAAACTGGTCGAACCAACTTTTAAGATTACTAGAGAGAGTTTCCTGTTATTATAAGGCTATCATTAACTGATGGTGCAAAAACATGTATATTGTCCCCATAAAAAATTTTAAACTTATATCTGTTACTAGTGTAACCTTTACACCATCTCTCCAATTTAACACGTTATAGAACGGGAGTCTTGAAGCGACGTTAAAGTTGTATCCGTATGACCCATAGATCGCAAGTTCGATCCGTGGAATCAACCATTGATGCTTGCATCAGGGTAGGCTGCCTACATCACACCCTCTTAGGGTGCGGACATCCCCGGACCCCTACGTGAACGCATGATGCTTTTTGCACCGGGCTGCCTTTTATTTTTGTAGAAGATTAGTTGACTAATTTTGAAGGTTATTAATTCAAAAAGGTATTCGTGTAATTACCTTTTAAGTCACCTAATAATACTATTTTTCAAACTGTCGGTGTATAAAAGTTAAATAATAAAATGCATGATAACCTGATTTTGAATCAAATGATGAATTTGGTGGCTTTATTAATAGTTGGTCACGGATAAAATATTTTGAGACGGATTAATGTCAAGAACTCCTCTTAACTGACCAGGAGAAGTTGAAGAAGTTTCATCTCTGGTGGCTTATGTTTGTCTTCCTGCTACTTCCTACATCACTGGACAGGTTATAGTAGTTGACGGAGGTTTCACTATCAGTGGGTTCCAATTCCAACGGCCAAAATTTTAATTAGTTCTTATTTGAAAAACTAATGGTGGCAGAGTTTCTACCTTAGCACCTTTGTAATAATGCTGTATTTGCTAATATTCTGTGTTTAATTTCTCAAGTGCGTTAATTCCATTTGAAAGCATTATGAATAAAGGTTGTGATCATGTCAATCTGTTAAATATTTACTCTGCTTCATTTTGTGCTTCATTTTGTGCGGCAGTGTTTATTAGGCAAGAATCTTCTCCCAACCTCTGGGTGGTCCGTCAAATCCTCTAGCCAAGGGTTGTGAAAATAATGACAGGATTCTCTCCTCTTTTATTTTAATTTTTTTTTGAGAGAGGTGTAGTCCTTCTAGTTTCTGATGAATTGAGTCCACCATCTATTCCATGCTAATCACGAAAAGCAAGCTCTATGTGTCTGATTGTGTCACAAACAGGCACCACGAGTACTTTACGTTTTGAAAGGGTGGAGAGATTTTGTGCATTATAGCACAGGCCGTGACTACCGTTTTACCTTGATTTATGTTGTATATCGCCAGCTTGTTCTATACAAAATGTCATGCCCCGAACCTCATCCTGGACGTAACACGAAACTCGGTGCCTTACTACTGTGACCGAGCGAACCAATTGGCTTGCTGGATCGACATGTGATATCATAACATAGTGAAAGCGGAAGATAAACTAACACATGTTGATACACTAAAAGTCTGAATGATATAAATCAAAGTGCGAAAAAACTAATATAGGTCTGAAACATACATGTGGTCAACATTGTTTAACATGAAAAGCAAGCGACTATATCTAACAGTTACTCTAAGTCTATGAAGCCTCTAATGAAGTACTGAAAACACTGACTGTCTATAAATACATAAAGACAGGTTATTAACTTCCTTTTTACTTTGTTAAAGTAAGAGAATATTTTGATAAGCTTAAAATTAAAACTGGTCGAACCAACTTTTAAGATTACTATAGAGAGTTTCCTGTTATTATAAGGCTATCATGAACTGATGGTGCACAAACTTGTATATTTGCTTCGTAATAAGTTTTAAACTTATATCTATTACCAGTGTAATGAAACCTTTACACCATCTCTCGAATTTAACACGTTATAGAAGGGGAGCCTTGGAGCGACGTTAAAGTTGTGTCCGTATGACCCATAGGTCGCAAGTTAGAGCAGTGGAATCAGCAATTGATGCTTGTATCAGGGTAGGCTGCCTACATCACACCCCCTTAGGGTGCGGACATCTCCGGACCCCTATGTGAACGCATGATGCTTTTTGCACCGGCTTGCCTTTTATTTTTGTCGAATATTAGTAGACTTATTTTGAAGGTTACTAATTCAAAAAGGTATTCGTGTAATTACCTTTCAAATCACCTAATAGTATTATTTTTCAAACTGTCGGTGTATAAAAGTTAAATAATAAAATGCATGATAACCTGATTTTCAATCAATGATGAATTTGGTGGCTTTATTAACAGTTGGTCACAGATAAAACATTTTTAGACGGATTAATGTCAAGAACTCCTCTTAAGTGACCAGGAGAAGTTGAAGAAGTTTCATCTCTGGTGGCTTATGTTTGTCTTCCTACTGCTTCCTACATCACTGGACAAGTTATAGTAGTTGACGGAGGTTTCACTGTAAGTGGGTTCCAATTCTAACGGCCAGAATTTTAATTCGTTCTCATTTGAAAAACTAATGGTGCCAGAGTTTCTACCTTAGCACCTTTGTAATAATGATGTATTTGCTAATGTTCAATGTTTAATTTCTCAAGTGCGTTAATTCCATTTGAAAGCATTATGAATAAAAGTTGTGATCATGTCAATCTGTTAAATATTTCCTCTGCTTCATTTTGTGCTTCATTGTTTATTAGGCAAGAATCTTCTTCCAACCTCTGGGTGGTCCGTCAAATCCTCTTGCCTATGGTAGTGAAAATAAAGACAGGATTCTCTCCTCTTTTATTTTCCTTTTTTCTGAGAGAGGTGTCGTCCTTCTAGTTTCTGATTAATTGAGTCCACCATCTATTTCATGCAAATCACGAAAAGCAAGCTCTATGTGTCTGATTGTGTCACAAACAGGCACCACGAGTTCTTTACGTTTTGAATGGCTGGAGAGCTTTTGTGCATTATTGCACAGGCTGTGACTACCGTTTTACCTTGATTGATGTTGTATATCGCCTGTTGATACCCGATTTGCCCCCCATATTTTTCAAAAAAAAAAATATATATATATATATATATATATATTTTAAAAATAACGCATATACATCATCATTTGATTTACAAGCATGCACAAGTATTTTCTTGATTTTTTATGATTTATAAAGACTTTAAACTAATTTATTTCTGCATTTCTATTGTATAAATATCCAATAATTTTTCTCAAAATTATTATATGATGATTTAATCATCTAAACTTATCATTTACACCAATATGAGGTTTAAATATTTTCAGGGCATTTCTTATAATTACATTTGTATTTTTCTAGGGCCAAATTGCACATTTTGCAATAATAGCCCATATGCATGTATAAGTACATTATTTATGCAGAAAATAATTATTTTTAATCATTTTCATGCACAAATGATAATTTTAATATTTATTAATTACTTTTATAAATTATTTATTTATTAAACATTGGGTATTTAAAATCTAGCCCTAAATTCCTTGTAATTTCGAACCTAACTACCCAATCCCAGCCCAATAACTCTTGAGCCCTAACCAATTAACCAAACCCCATACCCGATCGCGACCCATTTCACTAACCCGACTCAGAACCCTCGACTAATCGTAGCCGTTGATCTCTGAGATCAACGGCCCGTATTACCCCCGCCCTTTTAAATTATACCCGAACCCCCCTATACCCTAGACCATTCGTCCCTTCACCCCCGCCCTCGAACTCTCTCAAACTCCCCTTCTCTATCTGTCAAACCCTAGCCATCTCCCCCCCAGTTTTCTCTCCTAATCATACCAATCAAGGGATTCGATGGCCGCTTCTTGCCATATTCGACTCCTCCTTGGTACTAAAACTTTCTATATACTGCTTTCCTAAACATGGCAAGAGGATTTCATCGATTTGGAACCAAAGTTGGTTCATTTCCTTGACCTTTTTCGTCTATGTTCATTCTTGTTCGTTTATGGTATGAATCTCTACGCATTTCCGTGATTCCTACTCACCCTAAAATTAGGGTTTCAGATTCTTTTCAATCAAACCAAATCTGGTTTGATTCTTTAATTTTAAAAGGTATTTCTGTCTATGTTCATCTTATTCTATGCAGCATGTGATTATCACCTTTTATTTATTTTTGGTTTCTGCCGATTTTACACTTTCCCTAAAATTAGGGTTTGAGATTTTTCTCTTTTCCTTACTGATTTGATTGCATGCGATGATTCTTTTCTTTCTCGTGTTCGATTGATGATTTTTCTTGTTTGGATGTTAATTGCTACTACTATATAAACCCCTCCCCATTTCCCTTTTTGGGACAGACTTGAATCGTGAATGTTTACTAAAAACTGACGTTATCGCTCTTTGTACTCTAAATACTCTTGTTCGCAAGTTCGAGCAGTGGAATCAGCCATTGATGCTTGTATCAGGGTAAGCTGTCTTCATCACACCCTTTTAGGGTGCGGACATCCCTAAACCCTTACGCGAACGCATGATGCTTTTTGCACCGGGCTGCCTTTTATTTTTGTAGAAGATTAGTTGACTTATTTTGAAGGTTACTAATTCAAAAAGGTATTTGTGTAATTATCTTTCAAGTGACCTAATAGTATTATTTTTCAAATTGTCGGTGTATAAAAGTTAAATAATAAAATGCGTGATAACCTGATTTTGAATCAATGATGAATTTGATGGCTTTATTAACCGTTAGTGAAGGATAAAACATTTTTAGGCGGATTAATATCAAGAACTCCTCTTAAGCGACCAGGAGAAGTTGAAGAAGTTTCATCTCTGGTGGCCTATCTTTGTCTTCCTGCTACTTCCTACATCACTGAACAGGTTATAGTTTTTTACGGAGGTTTCACAGTCAGTGGGTTTTGATTCTAACGGCCTGAATATTAATTAGTTCTTGTTTGAAAATTAATGGTGGCAGAGTTTCTACCTTAGTAGTAGTACCTTTGTAATAATATTGTATTTGCTCCTGTTCTGTGTTTAATTTCTCAAGTGTGTTAATTCCAGTTAAAAGCATATTACCCGCTTGTTCTATAGAAAACTAAGTGCCTATCAATTAGTTCCAAGAAAGCAGTCGGGGTTTAACTAGAATTTCATTCTAATCTCGCTATTTCATCCTTGTGTCTTGTGCAATAGTCAAATTGTTTGAATGCATATGGATTGATATTATTTTATTGTGAATAAAATATGTATTCATATAAGTTATACTACTGAGATAGTTCGTAACTTGAATTTGAAATTTCGTATAAGATACGACGATAATCTATAATAGGTTATTAGATTATACAATTATTTTAATTGTTATTAGCTTATGAGATATTAATTAATAATAATGTCTGGCATGAATTATTTTATGTGATATAAATATAAACATGTTAGAAGTATGTTAAATTTTGTTTTTATGTCACGTGCATGTTCGTTATATGATTTTGAATTATTAGTACATCTGATGTAAATTAATTTAGGAAAAAACATATAGACAACTTGAACAAAATTCATGTTCTATAAAAGATTAGATCATTATGTTATTAAAAGTGATTTTAATTACAATTCCCTCTTGCTAAAATTTGAGTTCTTACTAATAAAATATAAGATATTTTATTATAAAGCTATCCATCAAAATAAATAATTTTATTTATTTTTTGTTTATAAGGAACGGCCTAACAACCAAGAGACTTATAGTTCGAGAATATGTTAAAATTATTTATTGCATTAGATTCATGGATTGGAAGAATTATTTAATTTTACTCTAGACACATGAACTACCCGGGGAGTATAAAATTTAATAAGTTCTTTGCTATCATGATGGTTGTACTCAACTTTGCCACTAGGATCGACCTGATTACCAGGGGACTATTTGACATAGAGCTATTTAAGGAAATTGTATAGGGATACAATTGATAAAAGTACCTACATTTAAAATATATGTGAGAAACGACTTGACTTCCAAGGAGCTTATACATATTGTTAAAGGATTCCTTTACTCCACTAACAGAAATAAAGATTTCTTAAACTATAATGAGGGTAAATAGTTTAAAATAATTAGTGAAAATATCATTTATATAAAAGTCCATATCGTTATGATATGTGTAAAATGTTATTATATTTTCTTTTCTATATTTTAGATTTCTCAATATGTCTGCTATATAACTGCGTGGAATACTTGAGACCAACAAGTTGGTAGGACCAAACTTTGATGATTAATACATAAATTTGAGAATTGTTCTCATGCATGAAAAGCTTATTGATGTGATCGATAAGCCTGCCAAAGAAGTCACGAATGAGGATGATGATGATGCCACCAAGATTTATCAGAAATACTTGGAAGAATGTCTTACTACCAAATGCATCATTCTCGCTTCTATAAGTTCTGAGCTCCAGAGGAAACATCAGGATATGGATCCAACTGCAATCATTGAACATCTTAAGAAGTTGTTTGGTACACAAAGCAGGACAACTAGATACCAATTATCTAGGGCCTTATTTTGATCCGAATTAACTGGAAACTCTCCGGTTAGACCCTATGTCAATCATATGATTGATCTTATTGAAGAACTTGAGAAGTTGGGGTGCAAACTGGGTAAAGATCTTTCTCAAGATTTGATCTTGCAATCACGCTCTGAATCCTTTTTACAATTTGTTATTAATTTCAATATGCATAAAATGGATTGTGATCTTCATGAGATGCTTAACATACCGATTGATTATGAGAATTAACTTGCATCTGAGAAGAAGAAAAGAACTGTCATGTTGGTTGAAAAATCTTCTAAGAAGAAGGGTCAGGGTAAAAATAAATCCAAGAAGAAGCCTACTGCGCCTAAGGGTGGTGTGACCAAAACCAAAGGTAAATGAGGCAAAGCTGACCAATCCGATGCTGAATGTTTCCATTGTAAGAAGATAGGACATTGGAAGAGAAACTGCAAGGAGTATCTTGCAACTCTAAACAACAAAATACAATGTAAGACTCAAATGAAAAATATTTTTAAAGTTTCTTTAAGTACTACCGATGCTTCATTGTGGGTGTTAGATACTGGCAGTGGTTATAACATCTACAATATGTTACAGGGGTTCCAAATAAGTAGAAGGTTGAAGAAGGGAGAAATTAATCTACAAGTTGGAAATGGTGCAAAAATTGCGGCCGTACGTAGCTATAGGATCAATTTTTTTAATAATTCCTACGGGCAAAGTAGTTATGTTGGATGATTAATATTACGTTCCTAAATTTATTTCCAACATATTTTCAGCTTCCATGTTAGACAAACGTGGTTTTCACATTATTATAAGCAATGGTATTTGTTCTATTTATTATGGTGATAATTTATATGTGAATGGCTATCTCCAGCATGATGTTTATGTCTTACCTAATGTGAATGCTAACTCGATTATGCATGCTTCAAGTCTTAAGAGGAAAAGAGATGATCAGGTAAATAATACATACCTTTGGCATTGTAGGCTTGGTCATATTGGAGAGAAAATAATTAACAAGTTGTACAAGGAAGGGTACCTTGACAAGTATGATTTTGAATCATATCCAACTTGTGAATCTTGTCTCAAAGAAAAATGACCAAATCTCCATTTACTGGAAGTAGAGAAAGAGCTACTGAATTACTGGGACAAATTCATACAGATGTTTGTGGTCCCATGAAAATTCAAGATAGAGGTGGATATTGTTACTTCATCACCTTCACTAATGATATGTCAAGATAGGGATTTGTGTATCTTATGAAACACAAATCTGGATCTTTTGAAATGTTCAAAAGGTTCCATAGTGAAGTTGAGAAACAGACGGGTAGAATTATCAAGGTACTAAGGTCTGATATAGGTGGAGAATATCTCAGTGAAGATTTTACGAGGTATCTAAAAGAGAATAGGATTCTCTCACAGTGGACACCTCCAGGAACACCACAACATAATTGTGTGTCTGAAAGGAGAAATCGAACCTTATTAGATATGGTGAGATCTATGATGGGGTTCACTGATCTTCCAATATATTTATGGGTATATGCTTTGGAAGCCCACTAAGTCAGTCCCTACAACATCATATGAGATATGGATAGGACGTAAGCCTAACCTTAAGCATATTAAAGTTTGGGGTTGTCCAACTTATGCGAAGAGACTGCAATCTGATAAACTTGACTCAAGATCTGATAAGTGTAGGCTCATTGGGTATCCCAAAGAAACAATGGAATATTATTTCTATCACCCTTCTGACCATAAAGTGTTTGTGGCTATAGGAGCAAACGTTTTAGAGAGGGAATTTCTTTTAGAAGAAAATTATAGTAGAGAAATAGAACTTGATGAAGTTCAAGAAACCAATGAATCAACACAATATCAAGATCACGAGACACAAAATGAAGAACCTTTATTGGATGTTTTTAAGTTGACAAGGAAGTTGCCATCTTCAACGTTTGAAGTTCAAGAACTAAATGTAGTTCAAAAACAGGTTAATGAACCAGTTCCAAACCAAATTGAACAACAAGCTACTCCAACACAAGGTGAGCAAGTTGCACAAGCACCTTTTAAAAAGTCTACACGAGAACATCATGTACCAACTAGATTAAATCTAATGGTATAAGATGATGTATCAAATGAGGTTGATCATAATGATGATGACCGTAAGACCTATGAATAGGCTATACAAAGTTCTGATTATGAGAGATGGAAAAAGGCCATGGAATTCGAAATGAAATCCATGAAGGAAAATAAAGTATGGACTTTAATTGAACCTTTAAAGGATATAAAATAAATAGGCTGTAAATGGGTTTTTAAGAAAAAGATTGGAGCAGAAAGAAAGGTGGAGACCTACAAAGCACGTCTTGTTGAAAAGGGATATCGTCAGAAAGAAGTAGTTGACTATGATGAGACTTTCTCTCCCGTGGCAATGCTCAAATCAATTCGGATTTTGCTTGCTATAGTAGCATACTACGATTATGAAATATGGAAAATAGATGTGAAAATAACTTTTCTTAATGGTGAACTAGAAGAGGATGTGTACATGACACAACCTGAAGGTTTTACATCTCCGCCTGATCATAATAAAATTTTCAAGCTACATAGATCCATTTATGGACTAAAGCAAGCTTCTCGAAGTTGGAATATTTGCTTTAACAAGACAATTGAAAAGTTCAATTTTGTTAGATGCGAAGAAGAGCCTTGTGTGTACAAAAAGGTTAGTGGGAGCACAATCATATTCTTAGTATTGTATGTTGATGATATATTGCTCATAGTAAATGATATACCGGCATTGCAAAGTACCAAGATTTGGCTATCTGAATAGTTCTCCATGAAAGACTTGGGAGAAGCAGCAATTTATAATGGGAATAAAGATCTATAGAGATAGATCAAGGAAGCTGCTTGGACTTTCCCAGTCTTTGTACATTGATACCATCCTAAAGAGGTATAACATGGATAATTCGAAAAGAGGTTGTCTATCGATAGGCACTAGAATTACTCTCAGTAGGGAGGATTGTTGTAACGACCCGAAAGGTTATTTTGAGCTCTAGCGCATCGTTTGGCGGTTTGAGACCATGAGCTCTAGCGCACCGCAACAGTGTGATGTTGAGTACAGTCCCCTATATTTTATTTTGGGTGTTTTGCATCCCATGTTCTGATGAAGGTTCATGAAAACTTTTCGGTTGTCTAATTAGTTACATGTGTTGAGTAGTCCCTTCCAGAGTTCATTTTCCTTATGTATCACGTCGAGTTTGTAGCTTATTGGCACATTGTGGCATCACATGAGACTTTTGGCAGCGTCTGAGGTGGCTTATTGCCCGAACAGCTTATGCTGGGGTCATGATTCTAGTCATGAGGAGAGACTCAATGATTTGTTGACTCGGCAGTTGGTTATGAATTTCTACACGTCTCTTCCGTCGTGAAAGTATTGCAAGAGTTGGAACCAGACTTATATATGTCATGAGATGCATGGTGAGCATCAGATTCAGGGAATGTCGGCTATTATGATCAGAGAATGTTATTATGGTTATGTGAATGTTGCGGTGCATGGTGTGAATTCAGCAAAGTTATGCAGCCATGTTCTGTTACATCGTGTGGTGATTGATACAGTGTTCATATGTTGGAAGTAGGCATGGCAGAGAATTCCGGATGTTGGAGCTGGGCTCTAAGGCTTATTTGCCTAAATAAAGGAGAATATCTTCAGATTTGATCGAGCTAATGTGCTCAACTGAGTTGTGGTAGCACGGGTAGGTGCACGAGGTGCTAAACAGTGATTTCGGACAACTCCAGTGAAATTCTTAGCACGTTCGAGGACGAACGTATGTTTAAGTGGGAGAGAATGTAACGACCTGACTGGTAATTTTGAGCTCTAGTACGTCGTTCGGCGGTTTGAGGCCATGAGCAGCTTCACTTCAGGTATTATGACTTGTACGTGTGGTTGGGATTGAATTTCATTAAGTTCGGAGTTGAATTGGAAAGAAAAAATCTCATTTCAAAAGCTTTAAGGTTGAAGAATTGACTAAGATTGTATTTTAGAGTAAATGCCCTCAAAATAGGGTTTTAAAGGTTCCAGCAGGTTCGTATGATGATTTTGGACTTGGGCATATGTTCGGATCGGTTTTTGGATACCCCGGGAGTGTTTCGGCACCTATTGCGGAAGTTAGCATTTTGGAAGAATTTCATTAATTTGAGTTGAAGTGCATTTCAATGTTATCAATGTCTGTTTGGGATTCTGAGTTTGGGAATAGCTCCGTATGGTGATTCGGTATTGGGAGTGCGTCCGGGAGTGGATTTGGAGGTCTGTAGGTCATTTTGGGGTCATTTGGAAAAAATGGAAATTTGGATAATATTGAGAAGTTTGGCCGGAAGTGGAATTTTTTATATCGCGGTCGGGTTTCAATTCTGAAAGTTGGAGTAGGTCCGTAATGTCAATTATGACTTGTGTGCAATATTTGTGGTCAATCGGACGGGATTCGATAGATTTTGGCATCGAATGTAGATGTTGAAATTCTAAATTTCATTAAGCTTGGAATGGGGTGCAATTCATGAATTCGACGTTGTTTGATGTGAATTGAAGGCTCGACTAAGTTCGTAACGTATTTTGGGACGTGTTGGTATATTTGGTTGAGCTCCCGAGGGCCTCAAGTGGATTTCGGAAGGTTAACGGATCGATTTTTAGACTTAAGAATTTCTGAAGCTTAGCGCTTCTGGTGTAATCGCACCTGCGTGACTTTGGCTGCTGGTGCGATACCGCGGGTGCGGTGAATTGCTCGCAGAAGCGAGAAGGGACTGGAGCTGGGGGAGCCGCAGAAGCGGACTAGAGAAGTGTACCTGTGTGTGCGCAGGCGCGAGGCAGCTACCTCTGGTGCATAAATTGCACAGATGCGCATAGCAGGTCCCACCTACGATGCTCGCAGAAGCGAAGAAACTTCCGCAAGTGCGAGGTCTTGGCTGGGCAGTGAGGACCGCAGGAGCAGAATTTGGACCGCACCTGCGGAGCCGCAGGAGTGGCTATTGGATCGCAGGTGCGAAGGTCGGGCTGGGCAGAATGCTTTTAAGCGGGGATTTGGCCATTTTTCTCCCATTTGCATTTGGTTTGGGCTATTTTGAAGAGCTTCAAGGGGAGAGTTTCAGCAAGCAACTCAAGGTAAGTGATCCCCCCTTATTATAAGTTAAATACATGGTTTGTAAGAGAATTTAAACATGGAGATTAGTAGAAATTGTGGGTGGGTTTGGTAGAAAACCTAGAATTTGGTATTTTTGACTTTTACCAAGAATTTGGACATGGAATTGGGAATAAATCATATATTTGAGTTCATAAGGTTATGGGTAATGGTTATCTTCGAAAATTTTCAGAATCCGGGCATGTGGGCCCGAGGGTGATTTTATCGACTTTTCGAGCGGAGTTGGGAATTGTTGTAAATTGAATTGTTATGAGTATTAGAGTATATTTTCATTGGTTTGCACATTGTCTGGCTAGTTTGGAGCGCTGGGCATCGGTTTGAGATACTAGAGTGGCGTTGGAGCCGGTTATGAAACTTTAGAGCGAGGTAAGTCTCCTTTTAACCTTGTAAGGGGGAATTAACCCCATAGGTGAACTAAATTATTGTGTGCTTCTATTTGTGGGGGCTATGTACGCACGAGGTGACGAGAGTCCGTACATAGCTACTAGCTATGCCTACTTCCGGGTAGGTTTAGGCTCACATCATGCATTGTTGATATTGTTATTGATTTATGTTTATTGTTTGCCTTGAGAGGGTGCGAGATTGAGTCTACTTATTAAATGGTTTGAAAGGAGTTGAAATTGAAGAATTTAAGATTTAAAAGGTTTCATTTGAACTTCGTAATTTCGAAAAGAATTGAGGAATATCATAAAAGCTGAAGAAATCTATGTGTAACCACGTCGCATGTATGTTTTGCGAGCGCGGTAATTTCCATAAAAAAACTTCAAGTTGAATTTCCCTTATTTTGAAAAGAATCAAGAAAGAAATATGACTTTAATGTTAAATTTATGTTTGACCGCGTCGCATGTATGATTCGCGAGTGGGGTAATTCCTTAAATTTATGTTTGACCGCATCGTAGGTATGATTCTCGAGCGGGGTAATAGATGCATCAATGGTTAGCGCCATTCGACCCACTGGCAGTGCACAATTTAAATATTTGTTGGATCGGGCTGTACGACCTCGGCATGATTTGCGCATACATGTATTGCTTGCCTTGAAATTTATAAATAATGATATTGCATCCTCGGCATGAGTTAAATTGTTAGATAATGGTAGATAAATTTGGAGATTTCTTAATTATAAAAGAACTGCTTACTTACTTCAAAATATTGAGCTTGCAACCGTTCATATAATCCATACTTAATTATATCATTGATATCCTATTTATAGCCCACAGTAAGTATCGATGTCGACCCCTCGTCACTACTTCTTCGGGGTTAGGCGGGATACTTACTGGGTACATGTTGATTTACGTACTCATACTACACTTGATGCACATTTTTGTGCAGGTACACATATGTTTAGCGGCTTTGTGGGCGCAGAGGCGCGAGTATGGCAGGGAAATAGGTGAGCTGCATTCTATACGATGCTCCGCAGCCAGTAGAGTCTCCTTCAGAGTATTGTATTTTCTTTCCTGTCCAAATTTGTATTCCAGACAGTTATTGTATTTTATTTTAAATTCCTAGAAAAGGCTCATGCACTTGTGACACCAGGTTCTGGTATGATTATGGGATGTTCAGTATTGAAATTGGAAAACAATGTTATTTATTCTGTAAATTCATCTTTTACTAGATAATTGAAGTAAATTTACGATTTCAAAAATATTAAAATGAGAATTTAATTAACTATTTAGTGTTGGCTTGTCTGACAGTAGTGTCCGGCACCATCATGACCTTTAACGGATTTCGTGTCGTGACAATTGTCCTAAAATACATGAAGAGAGAGAACACTTAAGTAGGATCCCATACGCTACTGCAGTGGGAGCTTTCATGTATACCATGACATGTACACATCCTGATGTGTCTTATGCACTAGGAGTAACTAGCCGATATCAGGCAATCCTGGTGAGGAACATTTGAAGGTGGGGAAGACCATTCTCAAGTACTTAAGATGGACTAAAGACCAATTTCTCATTTATGGAGATTCTGAGTTGAAACTTGAAGGTTATACTGATGCAAGTTCCTCTTCGGATAGAGATGATAACAAATCTATTTCTGATTATGTATTGACATTAAATGGTGGTGCAGTAAGTTCAAAAATTTCCATACAAGCCACATTAGCTGATTCAGTGATTAAATCTTAATATATAGCAGCTAGTGAGGCTGCTAAGGAAGCTGTATGGATGAAAGATTTCTTAACTGAATTTGGTATGGTTCCTAAAATAGAATGTACAGTTCCATTGTTTTGTGACAATACTGGAGCCATTGCTTAAGCAAAATAACCAAGATCACACCAAAAAGCCAAACACGTTCTGCGAAGGTATCACTTGATAAGACAGATCATTGAACGTGGAGACGTCGAGATTCAAAAGGTTGATGGAAAGGAAAATGTTGCAGACCCTTTCACTAAAGCTCTTGGAGCAAAGGAGTTTGACAAGCACAAGTGGAAATTGGGAATGAAGTACATTAGCGATTAACTCTATTGCAAGTGAGAGATTGTTAGGGATATATTAGATATGCCTTAGATCCAATCATATTTGATGATTTGAACATATTGTTTGTGAATGTTATTTGATATAAAAATATATGGCATTTGATATTCATTTATCATAGTTATTATTAATTGCTTGATTAACTTAATAAGGACCTTGATGAAATTTTGAAACTTGTCATCATGATGGAGATCATGACAATGAGAGTAAAGTCTCTTACAGTTTAATCTAAATTTTGTTCTTGATCGTAGGATTATTAATTTGGACATTAGTAATCGGTTAGATAGGTATTTATGTGATCTTCTTTATGGGATAAAGATTAGTTGATCTCATTAACTAAATACCATAAATATATGACACATATAGAGATATGATCATTGAACCGATTCATTGGATAATTCCTAATGGTTAGAAATACCATAAACACTCAATGGGATATTCTCTTGAAGAATGTGATGTAAGAGTTTCCTTTGACTTGATATCATCATAGTAATTAACAAGTTATTTATTATGTTTTGATACTAGACACCTATGGCCCTAGGGCGATAGTTGAAAGGATACTGAGTACGATTAAATACTTGTAGAACTAGTGATTGATCAAGATAGAATCTGTCAACTCTTGGTAATGCGTTTAAGCTCCATATTGTCATAAATTATAACCGACCAAATTAAGACCTTGGCCAGGGTGATTGATAGAAATAAGAAAAGAGTTTCTTAGGTTAGTCAATGTTTGATTATATTTGACATGAACACATAGTTGGTCACCTATTAGGATTTGACAGTTGAACCACATCCTAGGGTGACCCATAGCTATAAGGATAGAAGGAATTAATATATTATTCTTCTATGTGTTCTTGAGAGTAAATTGTATACTTTATGCTATTCGATCCTTAAGGAGTTGTAACGACCCGACCGGTCGTTTTGAACATTTTCACTTCGCTCGATTTTTTGAGGGCATGAGTAGCTCCGTATGATGTACATTGACTTGTGTGAATCATTGGTTTTGGTTTGCAGGTAGTTTGGAATCGAATTGGAAGAAAGAATTTAATTGTTGAAGCTTTAAATTGGGAGAGTTGACGAAGTTTGAACTTTTAGCATTTGAACTCAGATTGGAATTCTGATGGTCCCATTATCTTTGTTAGGTGATTTGGACTTATGAGCGCGTTCGAAATGTGATTTGGAGGTCCGTAGTTGAATTAGGCTTGAATTGGCGAAAGTTGGAATTTCGGCGATTTTGGTCGGCAGTAGAAAATTTGATATCGGGGTTGGAATGGAATTCCGGAAGTTGGAGTAGGTTCGTAGTGTCATTTGTGATGTGTGTGCAAATTTAAGCTCATTCGGACGTGGTTTGGTTGGTTTCGGTATCGGTTGTCGAATTTGTAAGTTTAGAAGTTCTTAGGCTTGAATCTGAGGGTAATTTGGTGTTTTGATGTTGTTTTGAGTGATTCCAAGGTTCGACTAAGTTCGTATGCTGTTTTGAGGATTGGTTGATATGTTTGGTTGAGGTCCCAGGGGAATCGGGATGAGTTTTGAGCGAGTCCGGGCATTTCCGAAACTCAGGTATGGTTCTGGTGCTTGAAATTTCGTGGACCGCAGCAGAATTTCGCGGCCGCGCTTGGAATTTCGTGGACCGCATAATTCTGTCGTGGCCGCACTCTGGAGAAAGTTCTGCAGATCTACTGGTCCGACTTCGGAAGCCTATATCTTTCGATCTTCAAGGAATTTTGAGATGATTTAAAAACGAAAGTTGTATCCCTTTATGTCTAGTTTCCAGAAAGGTAAAGAAGTCATCATTTGGACATATGTAGAGAAAGTTATGGCTAAAATACTAAAGCCTGTCAGTGAAGCCCCAAAAGTGCGGCCACGCTCAAATTTTCGCAGACCGCGAAGTGGGAGATCAGAGGTGCACTATATAAAAGGGGTTCAGGGTATTATTTCACATTTTTGACCTAGGGAGCTTGGTTTGTGGAGATTGTTCGTGGGTTTTCAAGAAATTCATCGGGGTAAGTGATTCTAATTCGAATTTGGTTAATATACATGAATATATCAATGATTTCATCATCTGATTAGTACTTTGAGGTGAAAATTTGGGGAAAATTGTAGAAACTTCATAAAATAAGTATTTGGGATTTGAATGTCAATTCGAAGTCTGATTTGAGTGAACTATTATTGTTGGACTCGTGAGTGAATGGGTGTTCATAATTTATAACGTTTTCCCGATTTCGAGACGTGGGCCCGGGAGAGGGGAGGTTTGAGCTAATTTCGGGTTTTGTGCTAATTTGATAGTGTTTCTTCTGGAATTCATTCCATTAGCATATATTGATGGTATTGTACTGATTGTGAATAGATTTGGAGCATTTGAAGGCCGAATCGAGGGGCAAGAGCATTGCGGAGTAGGGACTTGATCAGTTTGAGTTAAGTAACGATTGTAAATCTAGTCCTGAGGGTATGAAACCCCAGATTTTGTATCATTCTACTATTTTGAGGTGACGCACATGCTAGGTGGCGGGCATGTGGGCGTACACTGTTGGGGATTATGACTTGGTTCGTCCCGTAGCAAATATAAAGTTGCGCATTTTGTTGAAACTATATGATACTTATATGTTTTGGAAAGAGTTTCTGTAAATTAGGCTGAATGCCCTTGTGCCGGTGCTGTTTGGACCCCCAGGGGCCTTTTCTTGATATCCTATCACTATTTTCGATTTAAAATCTATACTCAGTCATGGTTATACCTGTTTGCTGCATAACTCAGTTTTTCTTACTCTATTTGGATGCATATAAATGTTGTTTTGGGCTGAGTACCCTGCTTTTACTGAAATGCACGAGTGGCTTGAGAGGTTTATGACTGAGTGAGGCCGAGGGCCTGATCTATGAGCATATTTATGGGATAGGGCTGCACGCCGCAGCATGTTTGATATAGGTTGAGGGCCTGAGTGATTTATGCCATGATTTGGCTTGATATAGCACTTGTGCTGAAGGAGCGCCCCCGAAGTCTGTACACACCCCCAGTGAGTATAGGTACCTACTGAGTGCGAGTGCCGAGTGCTGAGTGACTGGGAGGCATGAGTGACTATGAGGTATACCCGAGTGGCTTGAGTGATTATGAGGTATGCCCGAGTGGCATGAGTGATTGTGAGGTATGCCCGAGAGGCATGAGTGACTGTGAGGTTTGCCCGAGGGGATGTATATGAGTGATGTTTTGTACGACGGGCTATTTATGATTTCATCATTTTTGTTCATCTTGCATTGAGCCTTGGTTGAAAACTGTTGAAAAATATCTTTAAATGATTTTACTGGAACTGGGTTTAAACGAGATGTTTTGATTCAAACCTTGATTTTAAGTGCATGTGGTATTTTACTGAGATTTCATGATATGAACTTTATATGCTTATTGCTCGTCACTACTGCTCAGTCTTTATTTATTGTTGTTACTTACTGAGTTGGCGTACTCACGTTACTCCCTGCACTTTGTGTGTAGATTCAGGCGTATTTGGACACGGTAGCAGCTATTGACTATTCCGGTTGCAGATATTTCCCGGGAATAGCAAGGTAGTTGCCTAGCGATCGCAACCCTGCTCTTTTCCCTCTTATCATCCTTTAGTTGTATTTAGCTATTTTTCATGCCGAGTTAGTCTTGATATTGTTAGAAAGATTGTAGTAGATGCTCATGACTAGTGAAACCCCGATGTCGGGCTTTTCTTTCCGCACTTTTATTTTTATTTGAGCTCCTTTACGAGGGTTTTTATGTTAAATAGCCTTGAAATTACCTTTGAAATGAAAAATATCGGTTGCTTGGGAAATGAGTCGGCTTGCCTAGTTCCACAATAGGCGCCATCATGACAGGGATAGTTTGGGTCGTGACAGATTGGTATCAGAGCCTAGGTTACATAGGTCTCAGGAGCAATTAGCGGGTTTAGTAGAGTCTTGTGGATCGGTACGGAGACGTCTGTACTTATCTTTGAGAGGCTGCAGAACCCTTAGGAAAATTTTACTTTCTTGTATTCTATCGTGCATAATTGATTCAGCTTGGAAATTAACTCCTTGAATTCCTTCCACGCATTCGTATGCGTACATGAGAGCTCGGTATCAGTTGTGCATCGCCGTCTTGTAATTCTATGAACAAGGTTGAGATGTGTATTCTGTGTTTGTGGTGGTGGGCCAGTCTGGAGGACTTGAGGCCATGGTTAGACCGCAACTTAGGCTTGGTAGCTTCAGTTGTAACCTATACATTTGGACTCATATGTCCGATAATGTCCCTACGAGTGGAATTTGTGGCTCGATGGGCGGTGGAATGGCTTTGTGGTAAGTATGATGTAACTGCGGGAGGTGTTAAGATGATGTGAATGCGACGAGAAGTGTTTTCTTGAAATGTAAAGGAAGGCCATTGGGTGCTTGATTTTCATTTTGATATGACGTACGGTCTCGAGTGTGAATATTTTGAAGGATCTTTCACGTTGTTAAATTTTAAGGCAAATTAAATTCTCATGTCTATCAATGAGTTTGAACTCAAGAAGAGTAAGTGGTTGTGTAGTAATGGTGGTTGTGAATGGGTATTTTGATGTTGATGGCTCGAGAAAGATAATCTTCGAAGAGACTTAAAATCGGTAACCTTCTATTGGTTCTGGTACGACAGAGATGCATTTTGAGTTGATGCAGCAATTGAGCAACAAAGTATGAGGGAAGACATGACGGGAAGCATTTCGCGGTGGTTGAAGTACTAGCAGGTCAAGTAGGAGAAGTAGAGGTTGATAAGTTTTTTAAAGGAGATGATTTAACCGAAGTAAGAGTGGAAGATTAGCATATGAATTCACTGGTAGGGTAGTCGTGTGCCTTGAGAAAGTGTAAAATGGTTTGGAATAATGTTAGTATGCGATTTGGCCTACAGACTCTATTTGGATTGATGGTTACTGTACGAAGGAAGATTTAATATGGCAGAAAGGAGTATGTTTGAAATGAAGAGACACGTGGAGATCTGATTATCGTGTCAGGTGCAATATGACTTGAGTTCGGAAGGTATTGTTGAACGTACAGTTGATGTCAATAGGGAAAGTGCAGACTTATACAAATGGTGGGCGAGCATGAACTCAGGAGAATTTATGGATTTCGTGGTCGTTGCACTCAGTACAGTGTCATTGGGAGATATTGGTAAGGAATTCTACAAGTGGGTTATCTCCTGTATGCAGCTAGCGGTGGCGTGATGTTTATGAAGCTTTTGCGAGGAATATTACTTGCTACCCGGTAGGAGGTTGCGTATATGATTGTGGCTGGCGATTCAGAATGTTCATGAAACGCTTAATAAAAGACTTCGAGATGTCTGGCGGGTTAACGGTGCGAGATCTTGGTAATTGAGAAGGACAAATCCTTGCGGGTTCTAATTTTATATAATTACAGCTTAAGGCTAAGTGGGGGAGTCTGCTATTGACGGGTTGATTGCACGGTTATGTGTCGTATTAGTTTCGGTTCGGGGTATACTGGTGAATCAGTTATGACTTGCAAAGGTCGAGATCGAGGATGACTCGGGTAAAGGAATTTCTGGACACAAGTTGTATTACACTCTATGGTTATAGGAGGATCATAAAATAATTGAGTGGTTATTCACGAAAACAATAGTGTACATGGAGCAGGAATTTGCTCGGTTGCGTAGGAGTGTGGGTTACTCTTTATTTCCCTTGGGTGTTGGTGTGCTAATGGGAACAAGTCATTTTGGTCCGTTTGGTCGGTTAATTCAAGATTTGAGTAGAGTGGATGACTCTCAAGAATGCTTCTAATGGATTCAAGATTTATATGTAACGATTTGGAATTTTCAAGATTTATATATATGGCTAGAAAACTAGGAGTTGCATTGAACGGTGTCGAGACTCGTAGCATTCCATATCATCGTGAATTATGCATTTCAGTATCAAGAAGGTGAAGGAAACAGTTTTAGGTTCACATAAAGTCTCTTCGGAGTAAGCATTTTTGGTTGTGGTAACTTTGGGATATATAAAAAGGGAATTTTGCGGCTTATAATCCTTAGGGCGGTGTGATTCTATGCTAGAGTTCGTGGGGCAAGTTTTAATTAAGGATAGTAGTGTTCTAACAAGGAAAAAGTAGCAATTTGAAGGCAATTTGGAAAGGACTTGGAGAAATAGGACGGCTTGGTAGTAGGTTGGGTTAGCACAGTAATGGGTATGATCGGTTCTTTGGGTACTTATGACATGGCTAGTATCTACAGGTGTTTCGTGGCAATGCTCTCGGATTTGGCAACCTGTGTGGATTGGTGGAGTTAGAGAAATTCAGTTCAGATAGCTTGGTTCTGTGCAAATGGATTTTAAAGTGTTCATGATGGTTCCTACCATGGTTTGAACCGGATATTTTCTACCGGTATACGAAACGTGTTGTGTGTTATGATTTCCTCCAAAAAGGAAGCAAGAAAGAGGTTTCTGAATAATAAGGTATGTAATTTGCTAATGACTCAGAGTTTATAATGGAATTCTTATGCTTGTCACATGATGGCATAATAGATGTGGTGTGTTGTGCGAGAATAGGATTTACATGTACAAGATCACAGTTCATTTTTGAAGGGAAGAAAATAAATTCTTAGGCAGCATGGACGGTTTCAGATGACTAGGTAAATGATATTACTATTTGGTATGGCTTGAGAAGAGTGTACATTTCAGAAGGGGCAGTGTGTTTTGATTTATGGGTACTTCATTGGTATTGCGACACTCTCCCGGTTGATCGACTGCTGATATTCAAATTTTTGCCATGTGGCACAGAAGAATTTTTAAAGTATTTCTCGTGGGATGATTGTGTGTGAGAGAGGTGTTAGGCATTCGGGCAGTGGAGGTGGAATCAAATATGGTGATTCGTGTGTTCTATGGAGTTGGAGATTGGGAGTTCTCACGAGCAGATTGTTTCATGGTTGTGGACTATGAAGTTGTTGCCGGAGCTAGCCAGATGATAGAATGTGTTATGCTTCAGTCATTGTGGACTTTCAGAGGTTATTTGTCTATTGGTGGCTGACTAGAGTTGATTTGGGACCCATTGGTAGGCCCAATTAGGATGTGTATTCTACACCGAGCTGGATTGGTTGGGTCCATACTGCTATTGTTGAAGAATGTGACATTTGGTTGATGTGAAGCTTATTCGTGTTTTGAAATTATCTGTGAGTTACTCTTCTATGCTACGAAGAGTTGTGATTCGTTGGTTACATGCACATATGGTGCGGTTCTATTTTGGCCTTATAGCGGAATTTGAGGAAGAATAGTATTGGATATTGCTTGGTTCATGGCGTATTGGTCATGTTCTTTTGGGTTCTGTGTGACATGGTGTCGTTTACTTCTCCGTGGTTATGGTAATGCACTTTGGGTACCTGATGTTGAATTGCGCATGGTTATTGATTTTAGCAGGGTGGCTTGAGGTGTTTTATATGGACCACTATTTGGATAGGGTCGTGTATTGCAGCAGATTTATGTGGAAATATGATCCTTTGTGTAAGATTCGTGTGTTATGGTTCTATAGTGTGTGATGGGTTCTTAGCATTGCCTTGGGGTGGTACCCGTTGAGCTTGCGGAACGGTTCTCCTGTTTGGCTCATGTTACAATTGGGTACATTTGGAATGTTGCTATCTGGTGCACGGGTTGTGGCTTAGATTGTATTGATGTGTCATGTCACTAGGGTGGTCATGTTGGATGCGACGAGGTCATTGGGCCTAGAATGGATGCTATCAGATTTGATTGTGGTATAATTGGGAGGATAATATCGGAAGTCGGCTTTGAAATTGTCTATAGTTCTTGTAGAAGGAACGGGAGATCCATAAACTGTTGATCGAATGAATGATTATGAATTCGGTATGTCTCTTTCATCATCTGCAGTGTGCGAAGGTTTTAGAATGAGATTTTGTCTGATATGAGGTTTATTACCGGCACTAGGTTGATTTGAGCTGATACTGTGATTAGAAATCATTGCTTCGAGCATTCGAGCTATGCGTTATTTGATTTTGAGCATTTGAGTTATGGTTACGGCTTTTGGTACAACTTGTTCAGACTTATATGGTATGTAGATGCGAACTTCTGATCTTATAGGAAATTTTGGATGTTGGAAATTTGATTCGAAGGCTTGTGGGCTAGATTGAATTGAGAAATTTCAGTTATGTTGTGCTATCGGACCTGTATGGGATAGGTTGATGTGGGATCACCCCCGGGTATGTGCATGGGAACGTTACACAGCGACTTGATGGCTTTTGGAACAACTCTGGGCACGTTCGAGGACGAACGTATGTTTAAGTGGGGGAGGATGTAACGACCCGATCGGTCGTTTTGAACATTTGCACTTCGCTCGATTGTTTGAGGGAATGAGTAGCTCCGTATGATGTACTTTGACTTGTGTGAATCGTCGATTTTGGTTAATAGGTATTTCGGAATCGAATTGGAAGAAAGAATTTCATTGTTGAAGCTTTAAATTGGGAGTTGACCAAGTTTGACTTTTTAGCATTTGACCTCGGATTGGAATTTTGATGGTCCCATTAGCTTTGTTAGGTGATTTTGGACTCAGGAGCGCACCCGGAATATGATTTGGAGGTCCGTAGTGGAATTAGGCTTGAAATGACGAAAGTTGAAATTTCGGCGATTTCGGTCGGCAGTGAAAAATTTGATATCGGGGTCGGAATGGAATTCCAGAAGTTGGAGTAGGTTCGTAGTGTCATTTGTGATGTGTGTGCATTCGGACATGGTTTGGTTGGTTTCGGCATCGGTTGTCGAATTTGTAAGTTTAGAATTTCTTAGGCTTGAACCCCAGGGAAATTTGGTATTTTGATGTTGTTTTGAGTGATTAAAAGGTTCGACTAAGTTCGTATGGTGTTTTAGGATTGGTTGGTATGTTTAGTTGAGGTCCCGGGGGAATCGGGTGTATTTCGGGATGAGTTTTGAGTGAGTTCGGGCATTTCTGAAACTCAGGTATGGTTCTGGTGCTTGAAATTTCGCGGACCGCAGCAGAATTTCGTGCCGCGCTTGGAATTTCGCGGACCGCATAATTCTCCCGTGGCCGCACTCCGGAGAAAGTTCTGCAGATCCGCTGGTCCGACTTTGGAAGCCTATATCTTTTGATCTACAAAGAATTTTTAGATGATTCAAAAACAAAAGTTGTATCCCTTTGTTTCTAGTTTCTAGAAAGGTAATGAAGTCATCATTTAGACATCTGTAGAGAAAGTTATGGCTAAAATACTAAATCCTGGCAGTGCAGCCACCAAAAGCGTGGCCGCGCTCAAATTTTCGTGGACCGCGAAGTGGGAGATTAGAGGTGCACTATATAAACGGGGTTTAGGGTATTATTTCACATTTTGGACCGAGGGAGCTCGGTTTGTGGCGATTGTTCATGGGGTTTTCAAGAAATTCATCGGGGTAAGTGATTCTAACTCGAATTTGGTTAATATACATGAATATATCAATGATTTGATCATCTGATTAGTACTTTGAGATGGAAATTTGGGGAAAATTGTAGAAACTTCATAAAATAAATTTTTGGAATTTGAATGTCCATTCGAAGTTGGATTTGAGTGAACTATTATGGTTGGACTCGTGAGTGAATGAGTGTTCGTAATTTGTGACTTTTACCCGATTCCGAGACGTGGGCCGGGGGTGGGGTGAGCTAATTTTGGGTTTTGGGCTAATTTGATAGTTTTTCTTGTGGAATTCATTCCATTAGTATATATTGATGGTATTGTACTGATTGTGAATAGATTCAGAGCATTTGGAGGCCGAATCGAGGGGCAAGAGCATCGCGGAGTAGGGACTTGATCAGTTTGAGTTAAGTAACGATTGTAAATCTAGTCCTGAGGGTATGAAACCCCAGATTTCATATCATTCTACTATTTTGAGGTGACGCATATGCTAGGTGGCGGGCGTGTGGGCGTGCACTCTTGGGGATTATGACTTGGTCCGTCCCGTAGCAACTATAAAGTTGCGTATTTTGTTGAAACTATATGATACTTATATGTTTTAGAAAGAGTTTCTGAAAATTGGACTGAATGCTATGATTTGGGCCTTGTGCCAGTGCTGTTTGGACCCTTAGGGGCCTTTTCTTGCTATCCTATCGCTGTTTTCGATTTAAAATCTATACTCAGTCATGGTTATACATGTTTACTGCATAACTCAGTTTTTCTTACTCTATTTTGATGCATATAAATGTTGTTTTGGGCTGAGTACCCTGTTTTTACTGAAATGCCCGAGTGGCTTGAGAGGTTAATGGCTGAGTGAGGCCAAGGTCCTTATCTGTGAGGATATTTATGGGATCGGGTTGCACGCCATAGCATGTTTGATATAGGCCGAGGGCCTGAGTGATTTATGCCATGATTTGGCTTGATATAGCGTTTGGGCTTAAGGAGCCCCTCCGGAGTCTGTACACACTCCAGTGAGTGCAAGTACCTACTGAGTGCTAGTGCCGAGTGCTAAGTGACTGGGAGGCATGAGTGATTGTGAGGTATGCCCGAGTGGCATGAGTGATTGTGAGGTATGCCCGAGTGGCATGAGTGATTGTGAGGTATGCCCGAGAGGCATGAGTGACTGTGAGGTTTGCCCGAGGGGATGTATATGAGTGATGTTTTGTACGATGGGCTATTTATGATTTCATCATTTTTGCTCACCTTGAATTGAGCCTTGGTTGAAAACTGTTGTAAACTATCTTTAAATGATTTTACTAGAACTGGGTTTAAACGAGATGTTTTGATTCAAACCCTGATTTTAAAAGCATGTGGTATTTTACTGAGATTTCATGATATGAACTTTATATGCTTATTGCTCGTCACTACTGCTCAGTCTTTATTTATTATTGTTACTTACTGAGTTGGCGTACTCGCATTACTCCCGGCACCTTGTGTTGACTATTTCGGTTGCAGAGTTTCCCCGGGAATAGCAAGGTAGCTGCCTGGCAATCCCAGCCCTGCTCTTCGCCCTCTTTTCTTCCTTTAGTTGTATTTAGCTATTTTCCACGCCGAGTTAGTCTTGATATTGTTAGATAGATTGTAGTAGATGCTCATGACTATTGACACCCCGATGTTGGGCTTTTCTTTCCGCACTTTTGTTTTTATTTGAGCTCCTTTACGAGGGTTTTTATGTTAAATAGCCTTGAAATTACCTTTGAAATGAAAAATATCGGTTGCTTGGGAAATGAGTCGGCTTGCCTAGTTCCACGATAGGCACCATCACGACAGCGTTAGTTTGAGTTGTGACAGAAGTGTTGCTAGACGCCACCCTTGATTAGTATATTGATGTATTCAATTTACTACCAGCTTAGTATTGAACCTATGGGGTCGCACACTAACGAGTGTTCTGATCTTTGCTAACTGATTAATTACTTTATTATTTGATAATTGAATTAAAGAATTTAATTAGTCAAATAAATTTAGTTATTAGTCCAAATGAAATATTATTATATTCTTTGCTAGCACAAATGATATAACTAATATTGTGGACAAGTTGAAGTTATCTATTTGAAATAGAAATTTAAATTATATCTCTTGGTTAAAATATTGATGTGATATATTGTCACGACCCAAAATCCTAACATGTCGTGATGGCGCCTATCGTGGTACTAGTCAAGCGGACATTACGGAATAATCCCAACACTTTTAACACAAAATTGAATTAAAGCATTTTAAATAACAAAGATTCTCATAAACATGGATAGAAGCCCAAAACTCAACGCGGAATTCTCAACTATCAGGGTATCATAGAGTACATGAGCATCTATATATTACAAATCTAGAAAATATGGTCTATAATAGTCTAAGACTAAATACAATAATCAAGAAGATAGGAAAGGAGAGACAAGGTCTGCGAAATACCGGCAGCTACCTCAGAATCTCTGGAAGACCAACTGAGCGAAGAAATCAACACTCACTGTGTTCAGGAACACCTGGATCTACACACGAAGTGCAGGGTATAGTATGAGTACAACCAACTTAGTAAGTAACAATATTAAATAAAGAACTGAAAGTAGAGACGAGCTTCACAGCTAAGTCCAATTACAGTAATTTCCAACGTAAGAAGGTAGGCATGCTTTCAAGTTCAACATTTAAGACCCAAACAGTAATTTCATATCAAGTTCAACTGAAACAGAAGATAATATCTCTCAGCAATTTCCAAAACAATGATATATGACAGCTGAAATGCAACAATAATGAAATCAATGCATCCTCTCAAAGCAGCAGTCACTCAGTCCTTCATTCACTCCAACCTCACAATCACTCTTTCCTCACAGTCACTCATTCCTCTCATTCCTCTCAATCACTCAAAACTCGACACTCGGCACTCGACACTCGACACTCGCACTCAGTAGGTACCTGCGCTCATTGGGGGTGTGTATAGACTCCGGAGGGGCTCCTTCAGCCCAAGTGCAATAACAAGCCAATAATGGTATAAATCAATGAAACATGTTGGGCGTGAAGCACGATCCCATAAATATCCTCACAATCAGGCCCTCGGCCTCACTCAGTCATCAACCTCTCCAGTCTCTCGGGCTATTAGAAATCATGATAAGCAGTCCAAACAATAATGATATGATGCATCAATAATGAACAATAGAGACTGAGATGTAATATGCAAGTAAAACCGTGACTGAGTACAAAATAGCAATTTAGCAGATAATTAAACATGTACACGACCTCTATGGGTCCCTACAGTTTCAACACATGGTTTAAACATGATTTATAGTTCGATTTCTCTAATATGTGGAAAATGTATAGATAACAACAGATTATTCAACTACATAGTTCCATGGAATTTATCAAGTTAGAATTCCTACGATGCACTCCCACACGCCCGTCACCTAGCATGTGAGTCACCTCAAAACCAATCACATATCATAAAATTCAGGATTTCATACCCTTAAGACCAAATTTAGAACTGTTACTTACCTCAAATCGTGTAATTCTTTATTTTGATATGACTTTGCCTCGCGAATCGGCCTTCAAACCCCTCGAATCTAGTGACAGTTAATTCAGTTCAGTCAATACAATTTATAGGAATTAATTCTATATGAAAATACTAATTTTCCAACAAAATCCAAAATTTAACTAAAATATCGCTCGTGGGGCCCACATCTCATAACCAGACAAAAGTTACACAATATGAATGCCCATTCAACCACGAGTCCAACCATACTAATTTTACCAAATTCCGACGTCATCTCGGCCCTCAAATATTCAATCTAAACTTAAGGGTTTTCACAATCTTCCCAATTTAAAACACCAATTAAATGCTAAAAATAGCAATGATTCCGGTAATTTGACCAAAATTGAGTTAAGAACACTTACCCCGTTGTTTCCCTTGAAAATCTCCCAAAATTTGCCTTTTCCCGAGCTCCAAATCGTTAAAAATGGAAAATGGGACGAAGTTCCATTTTCAGAACTTAAACATTTTGTCCAAGCATCCCTTCTTTGCGAACGCGACAAGTCCCTCGTGCTCGCGAAGCATTACTATCTTCAGCCCAAAAGCTGCCCTTCGCGAATGCAAGTCACAGCTCACGAACGCAATGCTTTACCATGTGAACCTTCACGAACACGGTCTCCCCTTCACGAACACAAAGGCTAAAATTCTCTCCAGCCCAGTTTCCCTTTCGCTAACGCGATGCCCCAATCGCGAACGCGTAGCCTTACCTTCTTACCTTACGCGAACGTGAGGCCCAAGTAACGAACACGTAGCATAAAATCAGCAACCAACAGATCCTTCTTCGTGAATGCATGAACACTTTCACGTTCGTGAAGAACAAAACCAAGCACCAGACATCAGCAGTAGCAACTCAGCCAAACTTGGTACGAAACCACCCGAAAACACACACGAGGCCCCCAGGACCTCAACCAAACATTCCAACAAGTCCTAAAACATCATACGAACTTAGTTGAAACCTCAAATCACATCAAACAATGCTAAAATCACGAATCATATCCCAATTCAAGCTTAATGAAACTAAAAATGTCTAACTTCTACATACGATGCCGAAACCTATGAAATCGAGTCCGATTGACCTTAAAGTTTGCACACAAGTCATAAATGACATAACAGACCTATTCCAATTTCCAGAATTGGATTTCGACCCTGATATCAAAAAGTAAACTCCCCGATCAAACTTCCAAACTTAAATTTCTATTTTAGTTATTTCAAGCTTAATTCAACTATGGACTTCCAAATAATTTTCCGGACGCACTCCTAAGTCCAAAATCACCATACAGAGCTATTGGAATCATCAAAACTCTATTCTGGGGTCTTTTATGCATAAGTCAACATCCGGTCAACCTTTTCAACTTAAGTTTTCATCCTTGAGACTAAGTGTCTCAATTTATACTGTAACCTCACCGGACCCAAACCAATTACTCCGGTAAGTCACATAACAACTGTAAAGTACAAATTGAGTAGTAAATAGGGGGAACAGGGCTGTAATGCTGAAAATGACCGGTCGGATCGTTACATATATATAATTAATAGGTATTTATATAATGGATATATATATATATATATATATATATTATTAAAGTGTAACAACCCGACCGGCCGTTTTGAGCATTTGCACTTCGCTCAGTAGTTTATGGGCATGAGTAGCTTTGTATGATGTATTTTGACTTATGTGAATCATCGGTTTGGTTTTCAGGTTATTCGGGACTGATTTGGAAGAATGATTCTCAACTAGGGAGCTTTAAATTTGAAAGAGTTGACCAAGTTTGACTTTTGGTGAATTTGAACCAGGATCGGAGTTTTGATGGTTCTGGTAGGTCCGTTGGATGATTTTGGACTTAGGAGCGCATCCAGATTGTGATTTGGAGGTTCGTAGTAGAATTTGGCTTGAAATGGCGAAAGTTGGAATTTTATAAAGTTTGACCGGGAGTGGACTTTTTGATATCGAGGTCGAATTCCGATTCCAAAAGTTGGGGAAAGTCTGTAATGTCGAATGTGACTTGTATGCAAAATTTGAGGTCAATCAAACGTTATTTGATAGGTTTCGGCATCGGTTGTGGAAGTTTGAAGTCTCAAAGTTCATAGATTTTGATTTGAGGTGTGATTCTTCATTTTGATGTTGTTTTGTGTGATTTGAGGCCTTGAGTAGGTCCGTATTATGTTATGGGATTTATTGGTACATTTGGATGGGGTCCCGAGGGGATCAGGTGAGTTTCGGACGTAGTTCGGATCATTTCAAATGGTTTATTGCATTGTTTGTTTTTATGCTGTTACCTGATGCTTCTGACGTTCTTCGCGATCGCGAAGGATTGGCCGCAATCGCGAAAGGTGTTTGGTCAGTGGAGCTATTTTGTTCTTCGTGTTCGTGCTTCTGAGGTCGCGTTCGCACTGGATTGAAGATTGTAGTTTTCGCGTACACGTCCATGGCTATGCGTTCACGTAGTGTTGAGCGGGGGTTGGTCAGTCTATATGGATTTTTCATCGTGTTCGCAGGGAGTTGTCCGCGATCGCGGAAGTCTGGTAGTGTGTTTCATCGCATTCACGAGGGTACCCTTCGCGAACGCGTAGTGCAAAGTGACGTAGTGTGGGTTTGTACTTCGTGAATGCAAGGCTTCTACCGTGTTCGCGTAAGAGGATGTCTGGGCAGAAGTATAAAGTACTCTATTTCGAGGGTTTCGGCCATTTTTACATTTTTGGTGCTATGGAGCTCGGATTAAGGTGATTCTTGAAGAAATTTTCACCATATGAATTGGGGTAAGTGTTATCTTCTCGGTTTTGGTTATATTCCATGAATCTATCTTCGATTTTAGCTTTTGGTTGATGAGTTTTAAAGAGGAAATTGGGGTTTTTGGCCTAAAGTTTCATAATATGAATTTTTGAGTTTTGAACATCGAATTGGGGTCGGATTTGAGTGAAACTAGTATGGTTGGATTTGTAATTGAATGTCTTGTTGGATTTTGTTAATTTTGTCGGGTTCTGAGATGTGGGCCTAGGTTGGGATTTTGGCCGATTTTGGGCTTTTGATTCAAGATTTGATCTTTTCGATCGGGATTGGTTCCTTTAGCATTGTTTGATGCATTTGAGTTGTTTTTGGTTAGTTTCGAGCCGTTCGGAGGTCAAAACGCACGGGATGGCATTTTTGAAGCACCGCTTGGCTTGTTCGGCATTGATATTGGCTTGTTCTAGGTAAGTAACGCTTCTAATCTTAGTGCTGAGGGTATGAAACCCCGTAATACGTGTTATGTGATTGGTATTGAGGTGTCACACATGCTAGGTGACGGGCTTGTGGGCGTGCACCATGTGAATTGGGACTCTGTTATTTCTATGGCACTGTATAGTGGTCCTAGTTTGTCGATATCCGTGTTTTCACCATGTTATAAAGTAATTGAGCTGTCAATCATGCAAGATATCATGTTTAGGCATTATGCCGATACCGTTTGGACCCATAGTGGTCGTTTCTTATTGCCATCTCACTGATTTTATTGATATTTTGTACTCAGTCATATTCATGCATTCATATCATATCTCAGTCTCAGTTATTTATTGATACATCATATCATTGTTGTCGGGCTAGTTTCATGGCATTGTGAGCCTGTGAGTGAGACTGGAGAGTGATGACTGAGTGAGGCCGAGGGCCTGAGTGAGATTGATATTTTGGTATCGAGCTGCACGCCGCAGCATGTTATATTACTACTTTGGGATCGGGATGCACGCCACAGCATGTTATATTGATATTTTGGGATGGGGCTGTACGCTGCAGCGATATAGCGCTTGGGCTGGAAGGAGCCCCTCCAGAGTCTGCACAACACCCGGTGAGCGCAGTCGACTATAAATATAGATCGGGCTGCATGCCTCAGCGGGTTTTGTACAGTGTTGAGTGATTGAGCATAGTGAGAGAGAATGCAAGATAGTGAGATTAAGTACTCTGAGAGTGTGAGTATATGAGCTCATCATCGAGCTGCATTGCATTTGACATGCGTATTTGTGATACATGCATAGAGGTGCATTTCCTTCTACTACCCAGTTGTGGGGACATTTATGATTTTACCTGTATCTGGACATGTAGGCATAGAGAAGTACTTTCCTCATGCTATCAAAAAATGAAACATCTTACTTATTGTTGAAATGACTTTGGGAAAAATCACAATTTTCAAACTCACTCGTATTTTGGCTTTTCGGTAAAAGATTTGGGTTTTCACTGAGATACCTGAAAAGAAATGCCTACTTTTCTGGAAATGTGAACAAATTGAGCCTTTTATTTCTGAGATACTCTTTTATTACTTGTACTATGCTGTTATGTTGAGTTGTGGAATATTAGTGTTGGACCCGACCTTCGTGTTAGCTCGTCACTACTTTCAACCTAAGGTTAGGTTTGTTACTTATTGAGTACATGGGGTCGGTTGTACTCATACTACACTTCTGCACCTTGCATGCAGATGTTGGCTACTGATGTTGCTGTGATCGATGGGAGTTGGATCGAAGATGTACCCGCGTCCCGGTTGTAGCTGCCTATTGTTCGTGGTAGCTTTAGATCTGTAAAACTCTATTTATGTACTTTTCAAACAGACGATGTATTTATTTCATTTCAGCTTTGTACATTCTAATCTTAGAAACTCATGATTTGTACTTGTAACGANTTCTAATCTCAGAAGCTCATGATTTGTACTTGTAACGACCCGGCCGGTCATTTTGAGTATTATAACCCCGTTCCCCCATTTACTGCTCAATGTATGCTTTACAGTTATTTTATGACTTACCGGATTAGTTGGTTAGGGTTCTAAAGGAATTCAGAGTGAAACGAGACACTTGATCTCATAATTAAAAATTTAAGTAAGAAATGTTGACTGGATGTGGACTTATATGTAAACGACCTCAGATTTGAATTTTGATGATTCCAATAGCTATGTATGGTGATTTTGGACTGAGGAGAGTGTCCAGAAAATTATTTGGAGGCGCGTAGTGGAATTAGGCTTAAAATGGCGAAAGTCGAATTTTTGGGAAGTTTGACCGGTGGATTGACTTTTTTAAATCGGGGTCGAAATCCGATTCTGAAAATTTTAATAGGTCCGTTATGTCATTTATGACTTGTGTGCAAAATTTGAGGTCAATCGGACGTGATTTGATAGGTTTCGGCGTTGTTTGTGGAAATTTAAAATTTCAAAGTTCATTAGGCTTTAATTGGGGTATGATTCATGGTTTTAGCGTTGTTGGATGTGATTAGAAGACTCGACTAAGTTTGTATGATGTTTTAAGATTTGTTGGTATATTTGGTTGAGGTCCTGAGGGGCTCGGGCGTGTTTCAACTGGTATTCAGATTATTTTCCTTTATTTTGGCACTGCTGGTAGCTGCTGTTTCCTGGTGTTTCATACCTTCTTCGCGATCGCGTAGGCTTAGTTGGGCAGTGGAGGTTTTGTTCTATGCGATCGTTTAGGGATATCTGCGATCGGGAAGGGTTAATTGAGGGCTACTAAGTTTTGTTCTGTGCGATCGCGTGATGAGGGATGCTATCGCGTAGCTCTGGGATTTTGTGACTCGCGAACGCATGAAGAAGGTCGCGTTCGCGTAGAGTAAGTGGAGCGGAAATAGAAGTCACGTGTTTTGTTCTTTGCAATCGCATGGACTAGTCCGCGATCACGTAGGTCTATTAAGTTGTGCATCGCGATCGCTTGGAAAAGTCCGCGATCGGGTAGGGTTAAACCTGGGCGGTGGAAAACTGTTCTTCGCGATCGCGTGTGATTGTTCGCGATCGCGTAGAGTAAATGACTGGGCAGAGAGTTTAAGTTCTGACCCCATTTTCCACTTTTGACGGATTAGAGCTCGGGAGGAGGCGATTTTTGGGATATTTTCAGAGGAAACAATAGGGTAAGTGTTCTTAACTCAATATTGGTTAAATTACCCGAATCCATGGTTGTTTTTAACATTTATTGGGTGAATCAAGTTGGAAAATTTAGAAAACCTTCTTGGTTTAAATTGAAGATTTGAGGGTCGAGTTGAGGGCGGATTTTGGTAAAATTGGTATGGTTAGACTCGTGGTTGAATGGGCTTTCAGATTTTGTAACTTTTATCGGGTTCTGAGATGTGGGCCCCACGAGCAATGTTTGAGCTAAATTTCGGATTTAGTTGGAAAATTAGTATTTTCTTATGGAATTAATTCCAATATATTTTATCGTCTGAGTCGAATTATTTGTGGCTAGATTCGAGGCATTTGGAGGCCAATTCACAAGGAAAAGACATTGCAGAATAAAGAATTTCACGGTTTGAGGTAAGTAACAGTTTTAAATCTGGTCCTGAGGGTATGCAACCCCGGATTTTTGTGTCATGTGATTATTTTAGAGGTGACGCACATGCTAGGTGATGGGCGTGTGGACGTGCACCGAGGAGATTGTGATTTGGTCTGTCCAATGAAACTGTAAGGTTGAATAACTTGTTGTTAGCTATATGCTCTCTATGTATTGAAGAAATTTGATTGTAAATCATGTTAGAAATCATGCTTAGGCTATGTGATAGTACTGTTGGGACCCGAAGAGGTCGCGTACTTGTTGAATTATTTGCCAATTGCTATCTTGTACTCAGTCATGATTTTACTTGCTTATCATACCTCACTCTTTCTTGATTTTATAGATACACTATGTTATCTTTGTTTGGGCTGATCTTTGTGATTTTTGAGAGCCGAGAGACTAGAAAGGTTGAGGACTAGGTAAGGCTGAGGGCCTGTCGGTAAGGTAAGTATAATATAGCACGTTAGTTGTCCGTACAGCACGTGAGTTGTCCGTGCGGATTATAGCGCTTGGGCTGTAGGAGCCCCTCTGGAGTCTGTACACCCCCCAGTGAGCGCGTGTACCCATTGAGTGTGAGTGTTCAGGGCTGGGAGCCAAGTGAGTGATTGTTTCCCTAAGAGGTTGTACTTACTTTTCATTTGTTGTTGCACTTAGTTACTATCTGTTATTGTTGTGAAATTCTCTGAAAGATTTTATATCCGTATTACATGAATTTGAATTGTGTAAAACTGATTTGACTTAACCTTATGGAATTGAAAGTATGTCTACTCTCTGCTGGAATTACTGAAATATGAATTATAACTATGTAGCCCGTCACTATATTCAGTTCCTTATTTATTATTGTTACTTGCTGAGTTGGTTATCCTCATACTACACCCTGCACTTCGTGTGCAGATCCAGGTGTTCCCAGACATAGCAGGTGTTGATCCTTTCACGCAGTTGATTTTTCGGAGATGCTGGGGTAGCTGCCGTGTTTCGCAGACCTTGTCTCTCCTTCCATATCTCCTTGTTTACTGTACTTGGTCTTAGACTATTATAGACCGTATTTTCCAGACTTGTAATCATATTAGATGCTCATGTACTTAGTGAAATCAGGTTTTGGGAGTATTTATATTTATACTTGTGAGATTTCTTCTGCTGAATTTAATTATTCTATTTTCAAATTTAAAAGAATACATGGTTTATTGAGATTGTCGGCTTGCCTAGTATTGATATAGACGCCATCACAACAGGTGAGATTTTGGGCCGTGACAAGTTGATATCAGAGTCTTAGGTGACATAGGTCTCACGAGTCATGAGCAGGTTTAGTAGAGTCTTGCGGATCGGTATGGAGACGTCTGTACTTATCTTCGAGAGGCTGCCGAAACCCTTAGGAAAATTTCACTTTCTTGTATTCTGTCGTGCGAATTTGTTGATTCCGGAAACTAGATTTCTGTTATTCTATTCTCTCAGGATGGTGAGGGCACGTACTACCGGATCAAACGGCCAGCCACCAGTGCAACCAGTTAGGGCCGCGAGAGGCCAGGGTCATCGTAGAGGTCGGGGACGAGGTAGAGGTCGAGGTATAGCTCGTACCACAATTGGACCAGCACCTGTAGTACTACCAGTTGCTCCAGCTTAGAGCAGATTCCAAATATAGCTAAGCCGACAGGACCAGCTCAGGCACCAGCTGTGACCATTGAGATTCCAGGCCTTCAGGAGACTTTGGCTTAGATATTGACAGTTTGCACTGGTCTTGCTCATGTGGTTTCGATTCAGGCCGCACCTGCCACTTCTCAGGCCGGGGGAGGTACTCATACCCCTGTTGCCCATACTCCAGACCAGGTAGTACATGGACTTCATATACCGGGGGCACTACTAGCCCATCCGGTTGTAGCTGCTCAGGCCCCGGTAGTTCGTGTTATGGCAGATGATGAGCAGAGGAGACTTGATAGATTTGAGAGGCTTCGACCTCTACCATTTAGCGGTGCTGAGTCATAGGATGCTCAGGGTTTTCTGGATAAGTGTCAATGGATGCTTAGGACAATGGGTATTCTGCAGACCAGTGGGGTCTGGTTCACTACTTTTCAATTTTCTAGGGCTGCCATCAGATGGTGGGAGGCTTACGAGAGGCGTAGGCCGATCAGCATAACACCCCTTACCTGGCAGCAGTTCTCCGGTCTATTCCTGGAGAAGTTTGTGCCTCAATCCCACAGAGAGGAGCTGCACATACAGTTCGAGCAGCTTCATCAAAGTGATATGTCTGTAACACAATATGAGATGAGATTTTCAGAGTTGGTATATCATGCTATCTGGTTGATTCCCACAGATAGAGAAAGGATCAGGAGGTTCATAGATGGCCTCACATTTCAACTACCATTACTCATGACTAGAGAGAGAGTGTCTGGTGCTACTTTTGACTAGGTGGTTGATATTGCTCGTCAGATTGAGATGGTTCGCAGCCAGGAGCAGGTTGAGGGGGAGACTAAGAGGCCTCGTGGTTTAGGTGATTTCATGGTAACTTTTACCGCGGCAGGGGTCGTTCTTACAAACACTCTCAGACGGGTCGTCCAGCTCATCGTGGTGCATCAGCTAGACATAGTTCTTACAGTGCTCACTCAAGCCAGTCTTCATTTAGTGCACTACCAGCGCAGAGTTCTCATCATGCCTCGTCTGCTCATGCTTCTACAGGTAATTCTTTGGGTTATGAGGAGTAGCAGTTCTGTCAGAGGAAGGGTTATTTCGAGTGCGGAGAATTGGGTTATTTCAAAAGAGATTGTTCTTGGCTGTTGAGTGGGGCTCTACAGCAGAGTTCTCGACCAACGGCACCAGAACCAGTAGTTCCACCACCCGCCAAGTCAGATCGGGGTAGGGGTCAGGAAGCTAGGGGTCGCCCAAGAGGGGGAGGCCGATCAGGTGGCGGTCAGGCCCGATTCTATGCTTTTCCTTCCAGGCTAGATGTTGTTGCTTCAGATGCAGTGATCTCAGGTATTGTTTCAGTGTGCCACAAGGAGGCTTCTATATTATTTGACCCTGGTTCCACTTATTTGTATGTATCATAATATTTTTCTCATTATTTGGATATGCCCTGTGAGTCCTTAGTTTCACCTGTTTGTGTACCTAGACCGGTGGGCGATATTATTACTGTGGATCGTGTGTATCGGTCGTGTGTGGTAACTATTAGGGTACTGGAGACTAGGATTGATATCTTATTACTCAGTATGGTTGATTTCGATGTAATCCTGGGTATGGATTGGTTGTCTCCATGTCATACTATTTTGGACTGTCACGCAAAAACCGTGACGTTGACAATGCCGGGGTTGCCAAAGGTTGAATGGAGAGGTTTTATAGATCTTGTTCCTAGCAGGGTAATTTCTTATTTGAAGGCCCAACGTATGGTTGGAAAGGGATGTTTGTAATATTTGGCCTTTATAAGAGATGTTACTGCAGATACTCCTATTATTGATTCAGTACCGGTCATGTGAGACTTTTTTGATGTATTTCCTTCAGACCTGCCGGGTATGCCACCCGACAAGGATATTGATTTCGGTATCGACTTAGTGTAGGGAACTCAGCCCGTTTCTATTCCTCCGTATCGTATGGCACCTGCTGAGTTAAAAGAATTGAAAGAGCGACATCAGAAACTCCTTGCAAAAGGGGTTTATTAGGCCTAGTGTGTCGCCTTGGGTAGTACCGGTTCTATTTGTGAAAAAGAAAGATGGTACTATGTGAATGTGCATCGATTATAGGCAGTTGAACAAAGTTACAATCAAGAATAAATAGCCCTTGCTGCGTATTGATGACTTATTTAACCGGCTTCAAGGGGCGAGGGTGTCCTCCAAAATTGATTTGAGATTTGGGCATCACCAGTTGAAAATTTGGGATTCGGACATTCTAAAGAAGGCGTTCAGAACTTGTTATGGCCACTATGAATTTCTTGTGATGTCGTTTGGGCTAACCAATGCCCCAGCAACATTTATGCATTCGATGAATAGTGTATTCCAGCCATATCTTGATTTATTCGTCGTAGTATTTATTGATGATATCCTGGTGTACTCACGTATCCAGGAGGATCATGTACAATACTTGGGTATTGTATTACAGAGGCTGAGAGATGAGAGACTTTATGCCAAATTCTCAAAGTGTGCGTTCTGGCTTAGTACGGTGGCATTCTTGGGACATATATTGTCCAGTGAAGGAATTAAGGTGGATTCGAAGAAAACAGAGGCAGTTCAGAGTTGGCCCATACCATCTTCACTTACTGAGATTCAGAGTTTTCTTGGCTTGACCGGTTATTATCGTCGCTCCGTGGAGGGTTTCTCATCTATTGCATCGCCTATGACTGAATTGGACCAGAAAGGTGCTCCATTCAGGTGGTCGGATGAATGTGAAGAGAGCTTTCAGAAGCTCAAGAAAACTTTGACTACAGCTCCAGTATTGGTGTTGCCTACAGGTTCATAGTCTTATACTGTATATTGTGACGCATCGCGTATTGGTCTCGGCGTAGTGCTTATGCAAGACGGTAGGGTAATTGCCTATGCGTCTAGAAAGTTAAAGGCATAAGAGAAGAATTACCCGATCCAATATCTTGAGTTATCAGCTATTGTTCATGCCCTGAAAATTTGGCAGCATTACTTGTACGGTGTCCAGTGTGAGGTATATACCGATCATTGAAGTCTACAACATTTGTTTAAATAGAAGGATCTTAATTTGCTGTAGCGAAGGTGGTTGGAGTTGCTTAAGGATTATGATATTACCATTATCTATCATCCCGGAAAGGCCAATGTGGTGGCCGATGCCTTGAGTCGTAAGGTTGAGAGTTTGGGTAGCTTAGCATACTTACCGGTAGCAGAGAGGCCTTTAGCCTTGGATGTTCAGGCCTTAGCCAACCAGTTTGTTAGATTAGATATTTCCAAGCCGAATCGAGTTTTGGCTTGTGTCGTTTCTCCATCTTCTTTATATGATAGCATCAGAGAGCGCCAGTATGATGATCCCCATGTGCTCGTCCTTAAGGACACGGTTCAGCACGGTGGTGCCAAGGAAGTCACTATTGGGGGTGACAGTGTATTACGGATGCAGGACAGGCTATGTGTGCCTAATGTAGATGGTTTGTGTGAATTGATTCTCCAGGAAGCCCATAGTTCGCGGTACTCCATCCATCCAGGTGCCGCGAAGATGTATCAGGATTGGAGGCAGCACTATTGGTGGAGGCGAATGAAGAAAGATATAGTTGGATTTGTAGCTGGGTATTGATTGGTTGTCTCCATGTCATGCTATTCTGGACTGTCACACAAAAATTGCGACATTGACAATGTCGGGGTTGCCAAAAGTTGAATGGAGAGTTTCTCTCGATCTTGTTCCTAGCAGTGTAATTTCTTATTTGAAGGCCCGACGTATGGTTGGAAAGGGATGTTTGTTATATTTGGCCTTTGTAAGATATGTTGATGTAGATACTCCTGTTATTGATTCAGTACCGGTCGTGCTAGACTTTCCGGATGTATTTCCTGCAGACCTGCCGGGTATGCCACTCGACAGGGATATTGATTTTGGTATTGACTTGGTGTTGGGCACTCAGTGCATTTCTATTCCTCCGTATCGTATGGCACCAGCTGAGTTAAAAGAATTGAAAGAGAAACTTTAGGAACTCCTTGAAAAGGGGTTTATCAGGCCTAGTGTGTCGCCTTGGGGTGCACCGGTTCTATTTTGTGAAAAAGAAAGATGGTATTTTGCGTATGTGGATCGATTATAGGCAGTTGAACAACGTTACAATCAAGAATAAATATCCCTAGTCATATATTGATGACTTATTTGACCAGCTTCAGGGGGCGAGGGTGTCCTCCAAAATTGATTTTAGATCTGGGTATCACCAGTTAAAAATTCAGGATTCGGACATTCTAAAGACGACATTCAGAACTCGTTATGTCCACTATGAATTTATTGTTGTTAGTTTACAGATATGTATAGTGTAGTTTTGTCCCACATTGGAAGAGGAATAATATCTCCTTCTAGTGTATAGCTATAAATAGGGATCTCTTGTATTGTATTTATCATCCAATATCAATAACATATTTTCTCCCGTGCCTTCTTACATGGCATCAGAGCATTAGTGAGAAAAGATTGTTGTGCATCATTTCAGCGTTAACCGGGAAGAAAGAACGTAGTCATCGAGCAATTATCCGGTGACCTAAGGCTTGTCTAATTAAGAGTCACTTTCTGTCGGTGTTGTGCTAAAACCAACATTACCACGAGGTAGATCACCCTCCGATGACCAACCCCTGAAATTTTATCAGGCAGAAAAGCCGCCACGCTCCTCCACGTGCCGGCGGCAACAACTTTTCCGGCCATTTTCTTCCGAAGCTTCTTCAGGACATTGTGCTCTCCTCAAATTTTCGAGCCTACCCATCTAATTCAAATCAAATTCCGACCACTTTTATATTTTTCCGGCGTGAACAGTGACCTTTCCGGCCATATTTTTGAAAACATTTCTTCAGGACAGCTTGCTCTCAAGGGAATTCCGAGTCTATACATCGTGGTTACGATAAATTTCAACAACTTTGGAATTTTCCGGCGAGCTACAGTGTTTTCGGCGAGCTACAGTGTTTTCGGCACAAAACAGTGTTTTGTTTTCTTGCTGTAAACAATGATTTTAAGCTATTTCTTCAGTTTTCTCACAGGAGTTACTTATTTCCACTATTTCAAGTTAACCCTACTACTACAAATTGTAGCGACATGGGGACCGATGCTTTGAATAGTCGGATGGTTTCTTTAGCAGATTATATTGAGTTCCTTCAGTACAAAGCATNCATCTTCTGAGATAGCTTCTGTTGTTCAAACAGGTAATAGCGTGACTTGTTTCTCCCAATCTTCATCCTCTGAGTCTTGGGTCATTGGTTTGGGTGCATCAGATCATAGTTCTGGTAATAAATCCCATTTCACTACTATTTCGTATTCTCAATCTCTCCCAAAATTCACAATTGCCAATGGGTCTCAAACCATGGCAACTGTAATAGGTCAAGCAAGCACACTTCCTTCCTTACCTTTAGATTCAGTCCTTTATGTTCCCAATAGTCCTTGTAATCTCATAGCTGTTAGTCGCTTAGCCAAATCACTTAAATGTGTTGTTTTATTTCTTGATGACCATGTTTTTATACAGGAACGCAGTACGAGGTGGATCATTAGTACCGAGCGTGAATCAAATGGACTTTATTACCTTATCCTTGCTAAATCACTTGGACTCACATCTTCTCCTCCTTCTACAACTTGTCCTGTTATTGATTCACTAGATTTATTACATAAACGACCGGGACATCCCAGTTTGTCAAAACTTCAGAAAATGGTATTTGGTTTATCTCACTTGTCAGATCTAGAGTGTGAGTCATGTCAGCTTGGTAAGCATACTTGCTCCCATTTCCCTCGACGTCTTGATAATTGAGCAGAGTCACCTTTTACTTTAGTCCATTCAGATGTTGGGGGTCCTAGTCAGGTCAGTTCCACCTTGGGATTCCACTACTTTGTCTGTTTCATTGATGATTATTCCAAGTGCACTTGGATATTTTTGATAAAAAATTGATCTGAGTTGTTTTCTATTTTCCAGACCTTCCACGCTGAAATTCAAAATCAATTTGGGGTTTCTACTCGCACATTTCATAGTAATAATACCAGAGAGTATTTGTCTTCCCTATTTCAGCAGTTTATANTGGGGTCCTAGTCGGGTCAGTTCCACCTTAGGATTCCGCTACTTTGTCAGTTTCATTGATGATTATTCCAGGTGCACTTGGATATTTTTGATAAAAAATCGATCTGAGCTGTTTTCTATTTTCCAGACCTTCCACGCTGAAATTCAAAATCAATTTGGGGTTTCTATTCGCACATTTCGTAGTGATAATGCCCGAGAGTATTTGTCTTCCCCATTTCAGCAGTTTATGAAATCTCATGGGATTATTCATCAAACATCTTGTCCGTACACATCTCAACAAAATGGGGTAGCTGAAAGAAAGAATAGACATCTTATTGAAACTGCTCGTACCCTACTCATACAATCTCATGCTCCGTTGCGTTTTTGGGGGGATGCCGTTCTTACATCTTGCTATCTTATTAATCATATGCCATCTTCAGCTATCCAGAACCAAGTTCCATTCTCTGTCATGTTTCCCCACTTACCTTTGTTCTCTCTTCCACCCCGTATCTTTGGAAGCACTTGTTTTGTCCATAACCTTACTCCGGGAACAGCTAAGTTAGCTTCTCGTGCTCTTAAGTGCGTATTTCTAGGTTTCTCGAGAAAACCAAAGGGGTATCGACGCTTCTCTCCTGACCTCCAGCGGTACCTTATGTCTGCTGATGTTACCTTCTTTGAAACCCAATCATTTAGGTCATCACTTAGATATTTCTGAGGTACTACCAGTTTCATCTTTTGGAGATTCAGTCACTCCAGCTCCACCACCTACAGCTCCAATTGTAGCTCCACCACCTATAGCTCTAGTTCCACCCCCAACAGCTCAAGTTTTAGCTCTACCACCTATAGCTCAAGTTCTTCCGCATAATCCAGTTTAACCTTCTGTAGCTCCACCACTCTTGACTTATCATCGTCGTCCACATCCAAAATTAGGACAAGGTGATTCACGCCCCACAGCAGATGTTGCACCTACTACGGACTTGTCTCCTCTTAGTCAACCAATTGCACTCCGCAAAGGTGTACGATCCACACTTTATCCTAATCCCCACTATGTCGATTTAAGTTATCATCGTCTGTCGTTACCTCATTATGCTTTTATATCTTCTTTGTCCACTGTTTCTATCCCTAAGTCTATAGGTGAGTCACTATCGCATCCAGGATGGCGACATGCTATGATTGACGAGATATCTGCTTTACATGCGAGTGGCACTTGGGAGCTTGCTCCTCTTCCTACAGGTAAGTCTACTGTTGGTTGTCGTTGGGTTTATGCAGTCAAAGTCGGCCCGGATGGCCAGGTTGATCGGCTTAAGGCTCGTCTTGTTGCAAAAGGATATACTAAGATTTTTGGGCTTGATTATAGTGATACTTTCTCTCTCATGCCTAAAGTAGCATATGTTTGTCTCTTTTTGTCCATGGCTGATGTACGTCATTGGCCTCTTTATCAGTTAGACATTAAGAATGCTTTTCTCCCCGGTGATCTTGAGAAAGAATTTTATATGGAGCAGCCACTTGGTTTTGTTGCTCAGGGGGAGTTTAATGGTTATGTGTGCAGATTGCGCAGGTCACTATATGGTTTGAAACAGTCCCCTCGAGCTTGGTTTGGTAAGTTCAGCACAATTATTTAGGAGTTTGGCATGACTCGTAGTGAGGCTTATCACTCTATGTTTTATCGGCATTCTGCTCCTAATGTATGTATTTATCTAGTTNGATTGCGCAAGTCACTATATGGTTTGAAACAGTCCCCTCGAGCTTGGTTTGGTAAGTTCAGCACAATTATTCAGGAGTTCGGCATGACTCGTAGTGAGGCTGATCACTCTGTGTTTTATCGGCATTCTGCTCCTAATCTGTGTATTTATCTAGTGGTTTATGTTGATGATATTGTTATTACTGGTAATGATCAGGATGGTATTACTAATCTGAAGCAACATCTCTTTCAGCACTTCCAGACTAAGGATCTGGGCAGATTGAAGTATTTTCTAGGTATTGAGGTCGCTCAGTCTAGCTCAAGTATTGTTATATCACAGCGGAAGTATGCCTTAGATATTCTTGAGGAGACTGGAATGATGGGTTGCAGACCTATAGACTCTCCTATGGATCCGAATGCTAAGCTTCAGCCTGGACAGGGGGAGGCTCTTAGAGACCCTATGAGATATAGGAGGTTGGTTGGCAAATTGAATTACCTCACAGTGACTAGACCTGACATATCTTTTCCGGTGAGTGTTGCAAGTCAGTTTATGGATTCTCCCTATGATAGTCACTAGGATGCAGTTGTTCGCATTCTTCGATATATAAAGTCAGCTCCAGGCAAAGGATACTATTCGAGGATTGAGGCCACGGGTAGATTGTTGGGTACACATATGCCGATTGGGCAGGATCACCTTTTGATAGACGTTCTATGTCTAGATATTGTGTTCTAGTAGGAGGTAATTTGGTCTCATGAAAGAGCAATAAACAGAATGTAGTTGCTCGATCTAGCGCCAAAGCCGAATATCTGGCCATGGCTATGGCGACATGTGAGTTAGTTTGGGGCAAGCAATTGCTCAAGGAGTTAAAGTTCGGAGAAATCAGCAAGATGGAACTGGTGTGTGATAACCAAGCTGCTCTTCATATTTCATCAAATCCGATGTTCCATGAGAGGACTAAACACATTGAGATCGACTGTCACTTTATCATAGAAAAAATACTTTCAGGAGATATTGTTACAAAGTTTGTAAAATCGAATGATCAACTAGGAGATATTTTCACTAAGTCTCTTACTGGTTCTCGTATTAGTTACATATGTAACAAGCTCAGTACATATGATACTTATACACCGGCTTGAGTGGGAGTGTGAGTTTACAGATATGTATAGTGTAGTTTTGTCCCACATTGGAAGAGGAACAATATCTCCTTGTACTGTATAGCTATAAATAGGGACCTCTTGTATTGTATTTATCATCCAATATCAATAACATATTTTCTCCCGTGCCTTCTCACAATTGTGATGTCTTTTGGGCTAACCAATTCCCCAGCAACATTTATGCATTTGATGAATAGTGTATTCTAGCCATATCTTGATTTATTTGTCGTAGTATTTATTGATGATATCCTGGTGTACTCACGTAGCCAGGAGGAGCATGCACAACACTTGGGTATTGTATTAGAGAGGTTGAGAGATGAGAGACTTTATGCCAAATTCTCAAAGTGTGAGTTTTGGCTTAGTGGCATTCTTGGGACATATATTGTCCAGTGAAGGAATTAAGGTGGATCGGAAGAAAATAGAGGTAGTTCAGAGTTGGCCCAAACCATCTTCAGTTACTCTGTGGAGGGTTTCTCGTCTATTATTATCGTTGCTCTGTGGAGGGTTTCTCGTCTATTGCATCGCCTTTGACTGAATTGACCCAGAAAGGTGCTCCGTTCAGGTGGTTGGATGAATATGAATAGAGCTTTCAGAAGCTCAAGACAGCTTTGACTACATCTCCAGTATTGGTGTTGCCTATAGGTTCAGAGTCTTATACTGTATATTGTGACGTGTCGCGTATTGGTCTCGGCACAGTGCTTATGCAAGACGGTAGGGTGATTTCCTATGCATCAGGATTGGAGGCAGCACTATTGGTGGAGGCGAATGAAGAAAGATACAGTTGGATTTGTAGCTCGATGCTTAAATAATCAACAGGTAAAGTACGAGCATCAGAGACCAGGAGGACTACTTTAGAGGCTTGAAATTTCGGAGTGGAAATGGGAGCGTATTACCATGGATTTTGTAGTGGGCTTCCACGGACTTTGAGGAAGTTTGATGCGGTTTGGGTGATTGTGCATCGGTTGACTAAGTCCGCAATTTTATTCCTCTTGGTACCAATTATTCTTTGGAGTGGTTGGCTGAGATTTATATCCGCGAGATTGTTTGCCTACACGGTGTGCCAGTGTCCATCATTTCAGATCGGGCACGCAATTTACATCTTAGTTTTGGAAAGCAGTGCAGCGATCATTTGGCACACAGGTTTAGTTTAGTACAACATTTCATCCTTAGATGGACGGACAGTCTGAGTGCACTATTGAGATATTAGAGGATATACTACGCGCTTGTGTCATTGATTTCGGGGGTTCTTGGGATCAATTTCTACCACTCGCGTAGTTGTTTATAATAATAGCTTCCAGTTAAGCATTTAGATGGCTCCGTATGAGGCTTTGTATGGGAGACTGTGCCGGTCCCTGGTGGGTTGGTTTGAGCCGGGTGAGGATAGGCTATTGGGTATTGACTTATTTCAGGATGCTATAGAGAAGATCAAAGTGATTCAGGAACAACTTCGCACGACACAGTCTAGACAGAAGAGTTATGCCGATAGGAAGGTTCATGATATTGTTTACATGGTTGGGAGAAGGTTCTGCTCAAGGTTTCACCCACGAAGGGTGCGTTGAGGTTCGGGAAGAAGGACAAGTTGAGCCCTCGGTATATTGGGCCTTTTGAGATACTTAAGAAAATTGGAGAGGTGGCTTATGAACTTGCTTTGCCACCTAGTCTATTAGGTGTTCATCCAGTGTTCCATGTATCCATGCTCTGAAAGTATGTAGGCGATCCGTCTCATATTCTGGAGTTTAGTACAGTGCAGCTGGACGGTAATTTAACTTATGATATGGAGTCGGTGGCTATTTTAGACCGGCAGGTTCGGAAGCTGAGGTCAAAGAGAATAGCATCAATGAAGGTACAATGGAGAGGCTAGCTAGTCGGAGAAGCTACTTGTGAGATTGAGCAGGAGATGCGGAGCAAATATCCACACCTATTTGAGACTCGAGGTATGATTCTAAACCCGTTCGAGGATGAATGTTTGTTTAAGAGGGGGAGAATGTAACGATCCGGCCGGTAATTTTGAGTATTATAACCCCGTTCCCCTATTTACTACTCAATTTATGCTTTACAACTTTTTTATAACTTATCGGATTAGTTAGTTCGGGTCCGGAAGGAATTCGGAGTGAAACGAGACACTTAGTCTCATAATTGAAAATTTAAGTAAGAAATGTTGACTGGATGTAAACTTATATGTAAACGACTTGGATTTGAATTTTTATGATTCCAATAGCTCTGTATGGAGATTTTGGTCTTAGGAGCTTATCCGGAAAAGTATTTGGAGCTCCGTAGTGGAATTAGGCTTAAAATGGCGAAAGTAAAATTTTTGGAAAGTTTGACCCGGGGGTTGACTTTTTGATATCTGGGTCGAAATCCGATTCTAAAAATTTTAATAGGTCCGTTATGTCATTTATGACTTGTGTGCACATTTTGAGGTCAATCGGACGTGATTTGATAGGTTTCGGCATTGTTTCTGGAAACATGAAATTTTAAAGTTCATTAGGCTTGAATTGGGGTATGATTCGTGGTTTTAGCATTGTTGGATGTGATTTGAAGACTCGACTAAGTTCGTATGATGTTTTAGGACTTGTTAGTTTATTTGGTTGAGGTCCTGAGGGGCTCGGGCATGTTTCAGATGGTATTTAGATTATTTTCCTTAATTTTGGCACTGCTGGTAGCTGCTGTTTGCTGGTGTTTCAAACCTTCTTTGCGATCGCGAAGATTGGGACGCGTAGGCTTAGTTGGGCAGTAGATATTTTGTTCTATGCGATCGCCTGGGGATATCCGCGATCGCGTAGGGTTAATTCAGGGCTGTTAAGTTTTGTTCTACGCGATCGAGTGAAGAGGGATGTGATTGCGTAGCTCTGGGATTTTGTGACTCGCGAACGCGTGAAGAAGGTCGCGTTCGCGTAGAGTAAGTGGAGAGGACATTGAAGTTCTGAAAATGTGACTTTTTCCATTTTTGACGGATTGGAGCTCAGGAGGAGGCGAGTTTTGGGAGATTTTCAGAGGAAATAACGGGGTAAGTATTCTTAACTCAATATTGGTTAAATTACCCGAATCCATGGTTGTTTTTATTATTTATTGGGTGAATCAAGTTGGACAATTTGGAAAACCCTCTTGGTTTAAATTGAAGATTTGAGGGTCGAGTTGAGGTCGGATTTTGCATACGATTGTATGGTTAGACTCATGGTTGAATGGGCTTTCGGATTTTGTAACTTTTGTCGGGTTCCGAGATGTGGGCCCCACGGACGATTTTTGAGCTAAATTTTAGATTTTGTTGGAAAATTAGTATTTGCTTATGGAATTAATTCCAATAAGTTTTATCGACTGAATCAAATTCTTTGTGGCTAGATTTGAGGCGTTCGGAGGCCAATTCACGAGTAAAAGACATTGCAGAATAAAGAATTTCACGGTTTGAGGTAAGTAACAGTTTTAAATCTGGTCCTGAGAGTATGAAACCCCAGATTTTTGTACCATGTGATTATTTTGGAGGTGACGTATATGCTAGGTGACGGGCGTGTGGGCGTGCACCGAGGGGATTGTGATTTGGTCCGTCCCATGAAACTGTAAAGTTAAATAACATGTTGTTAGCTATATTCTCTCTATGTATTGAAGAAATTTGACTGTAAATCATGTTAGAAACCATTCTTAGGCTATGTGATAGTACTGTTGGGACCTGCAGAGGTCGCGTATTGAATTATTTGATAATTGTTGTCTTGTACTCAATCATGATTTTACTTACGTATCATACCTCAGTCTTTCTTGATTTTATTGATACACTATGTTATCTTTGTTTGGGCTGATCTTTGTGATTTTCGAGAGCCGAGAGACTACAGAGGTTGAGGACTGGGTAAGGCCGAGGGCCTATCGGTGAAGTAAGGATAATATAGTACGTGAGTTGTCCGTGCATATTATAGCGCTTGGGCTGTAGGAGCCTTTCCAGAGTCTGTACACCCTTAGTGAGCGCGGGTACCCATTGAGTGTCGGTGCTGAGGGCTGGGAGCCTAGTGAGTGATTGTTGCCCTGAGAGGATGTACTTGCTTTTCATTTGTTGTTGCACTTAGTTGCTATATGTCATTGTTGTGAAATTCTCTGAAAGAGTTTATATCCGTATTACATGAATTTGAACTGTGTAAAACTTATTTGACTTAAGCTTATGGAATTGAAAGTATGTCTACTCTCTGCTAGAATTACTAAAAAATAAATTATAACTGTGTAGCTCGTCACTACCTTCAGTTCCTTATTTATTATTGTTACTTGCTGAGTTGGTTTTACTCATACTACACCCTGCACTTCGTGTGCAGATCCAGGTATTCCCGGACATAGCAGGTGTTGATCCTTTTGCGCAGTTGATTTTCTGATGATTCTAAGGTAGCTGCCGTGTTTTGCAGACCTTGTCTTTCCTTCCATATCGCTTTGTTTACTGTAATTGGTCTTAGACTATTATAGACCGTATTTTCCAGATTTATAATCATATTAGATGCTTATGTACTCAGTGACTCAAGGTTTTGGGAGTATTTATATTTGTACTTCAAAGATTTCTTCCGCTGAATTTAATCATTCTATTTTCAAATTTAAGAGAATACGTGGTTTATTGAGATTATCGACTTGCCTAGTATTGAGATAGGCGCCATCACGGCGGGTGAGATTTTGGGTCGTGATAGTACTACCAGCTTTTGGGGAATGTATTAGATTCACATATTTCTTTACTTAATTGCTTTATTAATGGTTATTGGAATTGGTTAGTGGTTAATTAGCTTACCTAGTAGGTTGGGTTAGGTGCCATCAGGACTAGTCGTATTTTTGGGTTGTTACAAGGTGTTATCAGAGATCTAGGTGCATAGGTTCTACAAGTCATGAGCAAGTGTCTAGTAGAGTCTTGCGGATCGGTATGATGATGTCCATACCTATCTTCGAGAGGCCATTGGACATGTAGGATATACTTCCCATCTTTCTTTCCTTATCGTGCGACATTGATTCATCTTGAAGCGTAACTCTTTGAATTCCTTCCACACATTCGCATACCCATGTGAGCGCTCGGTATCGGCTGTGTGCCAACGGCTTGTGATTCCATGGTTGAGGTGCGAGATGTGATTTTTGGAGTGCTGATGATGGGCCGGTCTAGAGGACTTGAGGCCAGGTTTTGACGGTAGCTTGAGCACTGAGATTTTGATTTTGTGAGCACGTGCTTCTGGGACTTATATGTCTGGTAATTTCCCTGCGAGTGGAATTTATGGCTCGATAAGCGGTAGAATGGCTTTGTGATGAGAATGATGTTATTGCGAGATATGTTTCGATTGTTCGAATGTGACGAGAAGAGTTTACTTGAGATGTAGCAAGGACTATGGGGTGTTTGATTTCTGCCTTGATTTGGTGTATGTTCTCGAGCTATGGGTGTATTGAGGGATCTCTCACATTGTTTAGTTGTGGAGTGAAGTAGATTCTCATGTCTTGTTGACAAGTTCAGAATCGAGAAGATTAAGTGATTTCTTAGTAGTTGTGGCTTTAAAAGGGTATAAAGAGTAGCTAGTTTGAGGCTGAGCAGGTGGGTTATAGCCTGCGAGGTAATATACGGATGTATGATTTTTATAATGTTGTGTGGAGGCGTTCTTTTCTACTAGCTGGGTATATTTGTGCGATTTGAGTTTGGATCGGTTGTAACGGTTGACCTGACTATCACGAGGATGAATGCGAGATTTGTAGACGATTTGAGGTATTATACGGTTTGTGTTACATTAGCTTACGAAGGATTTAGTTGAATTTATGTGAGGTATTTTTGGCAGCAATAGAGTATGGGTATCGTGATGTTATCGATTGTTTGGTTTTATGGCTTTGATCCAAGTGGGGGAGTCCACTATTGATGAGTGGAATTCACGGTTATGTGTTGTATTGGTTTCGATTCGGGGTATACTGGTGAATCGGTTATGACTTGCAGAAGTCGAGATCGAGGATGACTCGGGTAAAGGAATTTTTGGATACCGGTTGTAGTACACTCTATGGGTATATGGGAATCACAAAATAATTGAGTGGTTATTCTCAAAGGATGCAGTATACATGGAATAGGAATTTGCTCGGTTGCTTAAGAGTGTGGGTTACTCCCTTGAGGGGTTGGTGTGTTAATAGGGCACAAGTCATTCGGTCTATTTGTCAATTTAATTGAGATTTGGGTAGAGTGGATGACTCTCAAGAATGGTTCTGATGGATTCAACATTTATATGTAGCGATTCGGAATTTTCAAGATTTGTATATGGCTAAAAACTGAGAGTAACATGGGATGGTGTCGAGACTTGTGGCATTTTATACCATTGTGGATTATGCATTTCATCATCAAGAAGGTGAAGGAAACAGTTTTAGGTTCACATAAGGTCTCCTTAGAGTGGGTGTCGCGGTTGTGGTGCTTTGGGGTGCTTAAGAAGGAAGTTAGCATCTTATGGGCCTTAGGGCATTGGGGTTTTATACTAGGGTCTCTTGTGTGGTGAATCTTGCTTAAGGATCGTGGTGTTACAGCAAGGAGAAGTATCAATTTGAAGGCAATTTGGAAGGGACTTGGAGAAATAGGACAGTGCGGTAGTAGGTTGGGTTAGCACAATAATGGGTATGATCGGTTCTTTGGGTACTTATGACGTGGCTAGTCTCTACATATGTTTCGTGGCAATGCTCTTGGGTCTTGGCAACCTGCATGGCTGGGTTGAGTTAGAGAGATTCGATTCAGATAGCTTGATTATGTGCAAATGGGTCTCGAAGAGTTCTCAATGGTTTTTACCAAGGTTCGAGAGGTATATTTCCCACTGGCGTGAGGAGCATGTGGTTTATAGTGAATTTCTCGTAGATGAAATCAAATGGAAGGTCCTTGGCTAATTGAGTATGTATTCTGCTTGGGACTCGGAGTTAATTATGATATTCTTGTACTCTTCATAGGATGGCATGGTATATGCGGTGTTGTATGGGATTGAGATTTGCATGTGCAAGGTCACAGGTCAGTTTGGAAGGGAAGGGCATAGATTTATAGGAAGCATGGATAGTTTGAGATGACTAGGTAACTGATATTACTAATCGGTATGGCTTGATGAGAGTATACATTTCAGAAGGGGCAATGTGTTTTGATTTATGTATACTGCATTGGTATTGCAGCACTCTCCTAGTTGATCGACTGCTTATATTCAAATTTTTCTTTGTGTCATGGAAGAGTTATAGAAGTATTCCTCATGGGATGATCGTGTATGGAAGATATGTTAGACATTCGGGCGGTGGAGTTGGGATCAAATATGGTGATTCATTTGTTCTATGGATTTGGAGATTGGGAGTTCTCAGGAGCAGATTGTTTCATGGTTGTGGACTATGAAGTTGTGGCCGAAGCTAGACATATGATAGTATGTGTTATAATTCAGTCATTGTGGACTTTCAGAGGTTATTTATCTATCTATGGGTGACTAGAGCTGATTTGGGGGTCCATTGGTAGGCCTAATTAGGATGTGTATTCTACACCGAGCCAGATTGGTTGGCTCCATACTGCTATTATTGAGGGATGTGCTATTCGGTTGTTGTTGAGCTTATTCATGTCCTGAGATGATCTGTTAGTTACTCTTCTATGCTATGAGGAGTGGTGATTTGTTAGTTATATGCACGTATGGTGCGGTTCAATTGGGGCCTTATAGCGGAATTGGAGCGAGAAGAGTATTGGGTATTGCTTGGTTGATGGAGTATTGGTTATGTTCTTTTGGGATTGGTGTGACATTGTGTAATTTTCTTCTTTATGGTTATGGTAATGCACTTTAAGTACTTGATGTCGAATTGCGCATGGTTATTGATTTTTAGCAGGGTGGCTTGAGGTATTTCATATGGACCAGTATTTGGATAGGGTCACACATTGTAGCGGAGTTATGTTGAGTTATATTCCCTCGTGTTAGATTCGTGTGTTTTGATTCTACGGTGTGTGATAGGTTCTTAGAATTGCGTTGTGGTGGTACTTGTTGAGCTTGCGGGACAGTTCTCCCGTCTGAATCAGTTTTCCATGATTTGAGTATATTTGGAAGGTTGCTTATTGGTGCTCGGATTGCACGGGTTATGGCGTCAGATTGTATTGATGTGGCATGTTACTAGAGTGGTCTTGTTGGATAAGATGAGATCATTGGACCTAGAATGGATACTATCGAAATTGATTACAGCATGTTTGGAAGGATAATATCAAAAGTCAGCTTAGAATTTGCTATAGTTCTTGTCGAATGAGAGGGAATTCCATGACGGGTTGATCTGATGAATGGTTATGAGTTCTGCGTGTTTCTTTCATCATCGGCAATGTAAAAATGTTTTAGAAAGAGGTTTTGTTTGATATGAGGTTTATTACCGGTATTGGGTTATTTTGAGCAGCTACTGTGATTTGAAATTATCGCTATGAGTATTTGAGTTATGTGGTACATCATGTGATTACATCTTGGGTTATGGTGAAGGCTTGATACANAATTGATTACAACATATTTGGAAGGATAATATCGAAAGTCAGCTTAGAATTTGCTATAGTTCTTGTCGAATGAGAGGGAATTCCATGACGGGTTGATCTGATGAATGGTTATGAGTTCTGCGTGTTTCTTTCATCATCGGCAATGTAAAAATGTTTTAGAAAGAGGTTTTGTTTGATATGAGGTTTATTACCGGTATTGGGTTATTTTGAGCAGCTACTGTGATTTGAAATTATCGCTATGAGTATTTGAGTTATGTGGTACATCATGTGATTACATCTTGGGTTATGGTGAAGGCTTGATACAGCTTGTTCAGACTTATACAGTGTGTAGATGTGAGATTCTAATCTTATAGAAATTTCAGATGTTGGAAATTGGATTATAAGTTTTATTGGCTAGGTTGGATTAAGAAACTATAGTTATGCTGTGTTGTTGGACCTATATGGGATAGGGTGATCTGAGATCACCCCCAGGTATATGCATGGTAAGGTTACACGGTGATTTGATGGCTTTTGGAAAAACTCTTGATACGTTCGAGGATGAACATATGTTTAAGTGGGGGAGGATGTAATGACTCGACCGGTCATTTTGAGCATTTACACTTCGCTCAGTAGTTTACGAGCGTGAGTAGCTCCGTATGATGTATTTTGACTTATGTGAATCGTCGGTTTGGTTTTCAGGTTATTCGGGACTGATTTGGAAGAATAATTCTCAACTAGGGAGCTTCAAATTTGAAAGAGTTGACCAAGTTTGACTTTTGGTGAATTTGAACCCGGATAGGAGTTTTGATGGTTCCGGTAGAACCGGTATCCATGAATTGGACTTAGGAGCGCGTCCGGATTGTGATTTGGAGGGCCGTAGTAGAATTTGGCTTGAAATGACGAAAGTTAGAATTTTGAAAAGTTTGACCAGGAGTGGACTTTTTGATATCGGGGTCGGATTCCGATTCCAGAAGTTGGAACAGGTCCGTAATGTCGAATGTGACTTGTGTGCAAAATTTGAGGTCAATCGGACGTGATTTGATAGGTTTTGGCATCGGTTATGGAAGTTTGAAGTTTTCAAGTTCATAGATTTTGATTTGAGGTACGATTCGTCGTTTTGATGTTGTTATGTGTGATTTGAGACCTCTAGTAGGTTCGTATTATGTTATGGGATTTGTTGGTACATTTGGACGAGGTCCCAAGGGGCTCGGGTGAGTTTCAGACGTAGTTCGGATCATTTCAAATGGTTTTTTGCATTGCTGGTTTTTCTGCTGTTACCTATTGCTTCTGACGTTCTTCGCGATCGCGAAGGATTGGCCGCAATCACGAAAGGTGTTTGGTCAGTGGAGCTATTTTGTTCTTCGCGTTCGCGCTTCTGAGGTCGCGTTCGCACTGGATTGAAGATTGTAGTTTTTGCGTACACGTCCATGGCTATGCGTTCACGTAGTGTTGACCGGGGGTTGGTCAGTCTATATGGATTTTTCATCGCGTTCGCAGGGAGTTGTCCTCGATCGCGGAAGTCTGGTAGTGTGTTTCATCGCGTTCACGAGGGTACCCTTCGCGAACACGTAGTGCAAAGTGATGTAGTGTGGGTTTGTACTTCGTGAATGCAAGGCTTCTACCGTGTTCGCGTAAGAGGATGTCTGGGCAGAAGTATAAAGTACTCTATTTTGAGGGTTGCGGCCATTTTTACATTATTGTAGCTATGGAGCTCGGATTAAGGTGATTCTTGAAGAAATTTTCACTATATGAATTGGGGTAAGTGTTATCTTCTCGGTTTCGGTTATATTCCATGAATCTATTGTCACGCCCCAAACCTGAAGGGACGTGGCCGGCACCCGGTACCATACTCGGCCCGA